>ML798157.1:352131-383755 GCA_009831015.1 Picea engelmannii
TTCTCTCCCTTCCAACCTTTATTTCTCTCACAATCTCAATCACCCTCTCTCTCCCACTCTCTCACTCTACCCCTCTCTACATATTGTTCTCTCCCCACCCTCTCTCTCTCTCTCTCTCTCTCTCTCTTCGACATTTACCTCTCTCTCCCCCTCACTCTCTCTTTCTCTCTCCCTCTTTCTCTTCCTCCCAACCTTTATCTCTCACTCACCCCCTCTCTCCCCCTCTCTCACTTCACCTCTCTCTCCCTTCACACCCCCCCCCTTCCTTATATCTCCCTCTGCGTCTCCCTTTAACTCCTATTCTCCCTCCATCCCTCTCTCTCCACCCCATTTTGACCCTCTCTCATTATTTGCCTCTATTTATCCCTTCATCTCCTCTCTCTCTCTCTCCACCTCTTTATTGCTCATGATTTCTCTCTATATAAATTTCCCCCTACCCATCTCTCTCCCCCATCCCTTTCTCTCATTCTTTCCCTCTCTCTATCTATCACTCTTTCTCTCCCCTTTCCCTTTCTATCATTCTCCCTATCCCTTTATTTATCCTTATTTACCTCTCTCTCTCTCTCTACCACTCTCTTTATCTACCTCTCTTATTCACTCTCACTCACTCTCTCCCCTTCTCTCCCTCTCCCTCTCCCTCTCTATCCTCCCCCTACCTCTCTCTCCCCCTCTCTCCCTCCATATATTTCTCTCCATTCACCCTGTCACTCACTTCCCATCCCACAATGTCTCCTACTCTTCTCTCCCCCTCTCTCCCTCTACCTCTCTTGCCCTTCCTCCTTCTATACCTTTAATTCTCTCTCTCCCCCCCCCTCTCTCTCTTTATCTCTCCCCCTCCTTCCCACCCTCCAACAGTCTATCCCTCTCCCTCTCTACCCGACTCTTCCTTCTCTAACTCTCTCTCTCTATCCATCTCACTCACCCTCTCTTGGTGCCTCTTGCTATGCAAATAATCATTTGGGAAGATTTCCTGGTGATTTCTTTCTTGACTCTAGCATGCATCTTCTTGATTTCTGGTGCGCATATAAAACTCAGACCAACACACATTTGGTTGACATTGGGCATGACACGCAATACCGAAACTTGGTCCATAACATTATTCTTATCAATCCTCGCGTAGGTTCTTGTGCACTCGCAAAACTTGAATGGACACAGACAACTTCACGCACAAGATTAACCCAAAAGTTTTGGTGCCAACAGAGAAAGGGAAAGAGTACATACATCTGTCAAATGTGATAAACAATCCAATTTATCATCATCATCAAGATCGAAGCACATTAAAACTGAGCATCAATTTGTGTGACAAAAAATTCTATGAAGACATATTGATTTCATGTACTATAATACTAATGACAATGTGACCCATAGATTCAATAAGCCTTTAGGAAAGATTAAATTCGTAGTAGGTAGAGACAATCTAGAAATTATAGAAAATTCATTTTTCCATATTATGCTGGTAGGTAAACAATCCAGGTTGGTTATACAATCATAACAGTTATAGGAGTGGGATGTACTTGTCTTTCATCCCAAGGTGCTGGTAAGACATTCATCTCACCTAAGGTGGTGGTGAGACTTCCGTCTCACACTTGTGTATTGTTTCTCTGCATAGCATGAAATTTCAATATAGAATTGAGTGTAGCCTCATCCATTTTGGTGTGACATATACTTGGAAATAATGGAGTAAGAGTCAGTTGTAAGCGTCATTTGTAAATGTTCGTTTTCAGAGTCAGTAGCATAAGTAGAGTCTATTTGTCTGTGGTTTGATGTAACCGACTAAGTAGAGTAATTTCCTATATAATGATGTAATAATTCCTCATTCAATAAAAAGGGATTGTGAGCGTTTCCTTACAGGTGTGTTTTCTCATATTTTAAGTTTGTATAAGAGCGAGGTTGGATATCGAGCTCTGTGAGGTGAGATCCGATCTCAAATTGATTTGGAAAAATTATCAGCGCACCCCTATACAGTGTTAGAGAGCGTCGACGCCCTCACACTTTTGAAATTAAAAAATTTGGATTCCCGTCTCTCCATTTGCATGCGAATAAGGGCTCTAGAGCACTCGCACGCCCGCCTCCACTCTCTAGGAGCACTAGAAATAGTGACTAGCACTCCACCTGCTATTTCACAAGTGCACTAGCGCTCCCCTCTAACTCTTCAAGGAGCGTCGTTCATATTTTTGTTGAGTGAGCATTTAAAATTCATGCCATGATTTGCATGTGGTTATAGCGTGAGTTTTGGAGCATTGTATAAGAGTTTATACAATCACGTTATAAGAGTTTTTTTTTATATGAGAGTTTGGTGTTATATGAGAAAACATGAGTGTGAGTTTTTATATGAGAGTTTTTATATGGAAGTTTTTTATATAAGAGTTTTCTTTTTTATATGAGCTTTATTTTTTATATGTAAAGCTTTGAAGCATGAGAAAGGGGTTATTCTTATGCATATGAGGATGCATGATTTAAAGTTGGATGTTTAAAGGTGTATGTATTTATTAAAAAAAAAAAAAGAGGTTTCTTTTAAGGATGAATCTGTGGTGTGCATGCAGTGGTGTTAAGGTTTCCTTTTAAAATTTTCTTATATTTCTTTTAAGAAATCTAAGAACATAGGTAGAATCAAATCGGTGGATCCAAAGGTAGAGCAACAAACAACTCAACACTTGATGAAAGTTTGATATTCTTGGTGATTCACCACCTTTAGGATTGAAGTGTGTTTGGTAATACAAGGATCCATTAGTAGAGATGGTGAATCCTATGGTGGAGACCTACCGCAATGAAGCCAACAAGTTAGATGGCTCGAATTTCATTAACTGGAAATTTAAGATGAAGATGCTCATAAGAGGCTATGGTGTCTGGAACATTGCAAAGGGAGTGGAAGTGAAACCTGATGCGGCTGCAGGTGCGACATTAGCGTAGATCAAAAATTGGGAGAAGAGTTAAAAAAAGTCAAAGGTATTGTTACACATGTATGTTAAAGATAGCATAATTCCACATATTAGAGAAGCTAACACTTCTGTTGAAACCTGGACAACGCTTAAAACATTGTATGAAACTAGCAACACAAATCGCATTTTGTTCGTGAAAACTAAATTGCTAGGCATTAAGATGGATGAAAATGAATCTATTAGTTCATATAGATTCATTTTTGGGTCGTATTAAAGAGGTGAAAGACAAGCTAGTAAATATAGGGGGAATTGTTTCTAAAACTGATCTGGTCACTGTTACCTTAAATGGTATGCTAGAAGATTATCAGATGTTCATAACAGGTCTCGCGGCAAGGGAGAAACCTCCTACGTTTGAAGAAGTAACAAGTATTTTGTTGCAAGAGGAAGAGAGGTCAAAGAGTTTCTTTTATTTTGGTCGACCTGGAAATATTGTTAAATAGTGTCATAAGAAGAAGAGTGATGAGGCTAGGAATAAACCTAGAACACATTCAGGTCATTATGCAGAAAAATCTTCAAATCACGATCTTAGATTATTTATTGCTAGTAATGATAATGATGAACCCCCGAATTTTAATTCACGAGATCTTACGTTGTTTGTGTCTAACGCTTTTTTATCTACTGAAACAAATGATATTGATACCTAGTTTGTGGATTCTAGAGCATCAGTACATATGACTTGTAATAAGAACTGGTATGTTAATTTTAAAGAAACACATAATGGTCCTAGCCTATATCTTGGAGATGATCGCGCTCATCAGATCAAGGGATATGGAGACATTGATGTGACATTGTTGAATGGTATTGTTCATCAAATTCACAATGTGGTGTATGTGTCAAGGATAAATAAAAAATTTGATCTATGTGTCCACCATTACAGATTAGAACTTGAAGGTTGATTTCTTCAAGAATTATTGCATAGTGAAGGATCTGTTGGACCACTTCCAAACTGTTTCAACGGGAGTCAGATCAGGAGGCCTATACAAACTTGATGTTATGAGAAAAGCACATCACGTATTGACTTATGCAACTATGCCAATAGATATTCTTTGGCATCAAAGGTATGGCCACATCAATCATCCTGATTTATTGTTGATACAGAAAAAGAATATGGTTGAAGGACTTCCCATGTTAAATAATGAGAATGTTTCTTGTGATGGATGTGCATTAGGAAAGATGCATAGAGATGAATTCCCCTCTAATCCTGATAAGAAAAAGAGATATGTGTTAGACCTTCTGCATATTGATGTTTGTGGGCCTATGCAGACTAGGTCTTTAGGAGGTGCATTTTAATTTCTGTTATTTATTGATGATTGCACGAGATACACATGATTTTATTTCCTTTGAAGAAAAAGTGGTGTTTTCAAGTAATTTAAGGAATTCATAACCATGGTGGAAAAGCAGACAGGAAAATCCATCAAAATCCTCCGATCAGATCAAGGGGGAGAGTATAAATCAAGGGACTTCAAAAACTATTGCAAAGATCATGGAATAGTACAGCAGTTTACAGTACCTCACACTCCATAGTAGAACGAAGTCGCCGAAAGGAAAAACAAAACTCTAGCAGAGTGTGCACATAGTATGATGAAAGGTAAGAATATCTCGAATAAATTTTGGGTTGAATCCATAAATACTACAATTTATTTAAAGAATAGAAGTCCAACAAGGTGTCTTGATAATGTTACTCCTTTCGAAGCTTTGTATGGCTCCAAACCTGCAATTCATAATTTGAAAGTATTTGGGTGTAAGGATTTTGATCAGATTTCAAAGGAGAATAGGAAGAAAGTGGATGATAAAGCCATTAAATGTATTTTCATTGGCTATTGTTCTGAATTCGAAGCATACAAATTGTTTGATCCTTCTACTCACAAAGTATTTACAAGTAGAGATGTACTTTTCCATGAGAAGGAAGCAGGAAATCGTGACGACAACAGTCATGAGGAATGGCATAGACTTGAGGAATGGCATAGAATTATTGATGAAGGAGTTAAACAAGAGCAACAACAACAACAATAACACCCACAACTCTAGCGACAACAACAGCAGCAACAAGAAAGACTCAGTGATATGAACACTTCAAGAAGTCACAGTTCACCTAGAGGCAAAGATAGATCGTCACAAAGTTGGGAGGAAGAAAATTAGTTGAGAAGATCTTCAGGATCCCTGAGAGGTATAGAGACTATGCCCTAATGAGTAGCATTTCAAATGTCATAGAACCCATGAGTTTTGATGAAGATAATGAACATGATGAATGGAGAAATGCAATGGAAGAATAATATGAATCTATAATGAAAAATAATACTTGGGAATTGACTGAATTGCCTAAACATAAAAATCCCATTGGATGCAAATGGATATGCAAACCCAAGTTTAAATCAGATGGTAGTGTAAACAAATATAAGGCTAGATTGGTTGCAAAGGGGTATTCACAAATAGAAGGTATTGATTATGCTGAAACATTTGCACCAGTATCTAAATTGAATACTATCAGATTGTTAATTGCTTTAGCTACAAAGTATCATTGGAAGCTACACGAGTTAGATGTTAAATCTACATTTTTGAATGATGAGTTAAAGGAGGAGGTTTACCTTACTCAACCTGAAGGGTTTGTGGAACAAGGGAAAGAACACTTAGTCTGTAAGTTAAAGAAAGCATTGTATGGACTAAAACATGCACCTAGGTCATGGTATGAGAAGATAGACTCTTTCTTTCTTCAACAGGGTTTTATGAGGAGCAAAAGTGATCCAAATCTGTATGCCAAATTTGATGAGGAGGGGTATATAGGGTTGATTTCCTTATATGTTGATGATTTAATAATTACAGTAAATGAGGGAAATTAATTGATGAAATCAAGGAGTAGTTGTCACAAGTTTTTGAAATGAAAGATCTTGGTGAGTTACACTACTGCCTAGGTTTTGAAGTTTGGAGAAATGCAGGCCAAAATTTTGTTTGTCAGAGTAAGTATGTGAAAGAAGTACTTAAGATATTTAAAATGGATCACTGTAAATCTTCTACTGCTCCCATGTAGCAGAATGTGAAACTTTCTTGTGATGATGGTTCGAAGGAGGTGAATCGCACTATATATAGATAGATGGTGGGTAGTTGGAATTATCTCACCACAACCAGACCTGATATTGCATATTTTGTGAGTGTGTTAAGTCAGTTCATGGCGAAACCTCATGAAAGCCATTGGAATGCAACAAAGGTAGTACTGGATCCGGGGTTGTTTCATGGAGTAGTAAAAAGTAGCCTATTGTATTTTTGTCTTCTACTGAAGCAGAATATAAAGCCTTTTGTGCAGCAACGTGTGAAGTTGTTTGGTTTAGAAGACTTCTTCAAGATGTTGGAAAAGAACAAAAGGAACCTACAATGATCAAATGTGATAATCAAAGTTCAATCAATATTGCGAAGAATCTGATTTTTCATGAAAAGACAAAGCATATTGATGTAACCGACTAAGTAGAGTAGTTTCCTATATAATGATGTAATCAGTCCTCATTCAATAACAAGAGATTGTGAGTGTTGCCTCAAAGGTGTGTTTTCTCATATTTTAAGTCATAAAACCAAATCCAACAGGCATAGATGACTTCCAATGACGTGAGTTCAACTTCCTAATTGAGCATTGCAAATAATGAAATAAATATTATTCCATGTATAAAGCTTTAAATTTCAGAGTCTTATGTGACTGAAAAACAGTGTCAACCTACTTCGAGTTAGAATTGAGTTGCAAATTGAGTTTTGAGACCTCGTTCGTATTAGAATTTGGATGTTGTCGTTCTAACGACCTCCATCTCCAAGTCAAACCTCTATTGATGCTTTGTAAGTGAACATTGCTGCAACTTCAACTCTATGGAGCATCTTCCAACAACTGGAAGAGTGAATCGGGAGGCCTCGGTGGATAGTTCGCGGTAACGATCTCGATTTCAAGCGTCATTGTATCTTCAACTTGTTGGAAGAGTCAATTCGGGGCAGGTGTGAAATCAGATTTTCGTAAACCCCTCTAATCTCGCAGAGCTATCCAACATCCGATTTGCAATTTGACAGTCAAATACCGGGGATCGGTATGAGAAGTTTTAAGCTCTCTGATTGTGAGTGTTGAATTGCTGATTTAGAACCACCGAAACTAGCTGACTTTATTTGCTTCTCTTCTATATGTATTTTCTGATGGTTTGAATTTATCAAATAGGGATTATGTTACGTGCTTAATATTGATGTTGAATTTATCAAATTGGGAATATGTTGCGTACTTCATAGTGATGACATTCGTGTGTTCGTTGGGTCCGTACGTCCCATGAAAGCTTTACCCCTTCACGCATGGTATATAGGGTACAATGAAGCAGGAAGACGTCAGCTCTTTGTACAGGAAGAAAACAAATCTGCCCCTTAAAACATTGAATCTGGGTGCATTTTGGGGGCAGTTGGGACGTCTTCGTCTTTTGGTATTGTTATAATACTGGTTGTTGCTATATCTCACTTAATAGTGTAAACATCTTCTTAATACAATACAATAAGAGGACTAGCTTAATAATGACGTAATCATCTTCTACGGGATTTCATTTTCACATTGCTCATAGAGTCAACATTGTATACTACTTAGGAGGCGAAGAGATGACAAAATGGATATCTACGAGCGTTTTTCTTCCTTTTTATACAACACCGTCTCCATGAAACCATACGGCTAGAGAAGTTTTCTCCATTCATGCTAGGTTTTAAAACATCGACCACCGATTTCATTAGGGTTTTGTCATGTGTTGTGGATAGTTAGTGTAGGATACGTATTCACATTAAAAGATTTATTTAAAGGTTTTTAGGGTTTTGATAATACAATATCTTTTAAGGGAGACAAAGACACCACATGTTTAGTGAAAACATACATTTCGACCAAATCGACGGAAACACCATAACTGTTCTCTTTTACATTTAGAAGTATGTACTTATATTATTTCAAATTTTTAGATATTCTAAAATAGTAATGTTTGTAATTAAGATTTTAGAGATTCAAAAGATTAATAATAATAATAATTTATTTTTAAGGTTACCGTCAAGCCAGCATATCAAATTGGTGTATGAGGTTCCTTGTTTGTGGGACAAGGGACCCCCTCGACTCAGCGATTTGACTGATAAAGTCTAAGAAGGTATACATACCCTACCCCTCTCGATAAAACCCAAGAAAAAAATACATAATAACAAACTTTATTATTAATGATAAAAATATCATATACCGTGTGCTGTAAACTAATGAATAGATAGAATAGATATAAAAAGATGTTTTCAATCCTCCCTTCACTCACAACGGATATATGATTGGTCATTTGGAATATTTGCAATATATGTTTTTGTTATTGGGAAATATATCAACTGTGTTAATGTATATATCGTTACAGTTATCATTATCTGAGGATAGCTCTTTCTAACCTTTCGCAATGAGGATTGAGATACAGGAAATAGTTGGTTGATGGAATAGTTATTTAGGATATGAAGCTTTTTTCTCGATGTGTCGTTTTTCTCCATGGTAGTTGCATCTTTCTGTATTTTCAAAATTTTAACACTGTATCAAAGACATGTTTAGACAGATGCTATAATTCTCTTACAGCAGGATAGAGTCGAATATTTTTGGCTTGCATGATATACGGATATGCCCAGTGCCCACATTGCAAGTTGTTAAGGGGATGAAAGCATACCGGGTCAACAAGTAACTGAGAACAGTACACGATGACGTATATAATTATATTTTTAAATGTAACGTCAGTGTTTAAGTTAGACTTCTAATGCTTGGAATTTATTTATTTTGTATTTTATTTTCTCTTAAAATAACACGATTTTAATGTTTTTAAAGGACTAAATTTTCAGTCAATGAGTGAATCGTTTTATCACGGTGAGCCATAAAATGCAGAGCGATCTCGAGCACGTTTTTGGAAAAATAAACAAGATAAAAAGTTGTGTCACTATCGGAAGAGAAAAAGATGCAAATATGGACACGACAGTGATGTTTTGGTTATGATCCATCATGTGACAAAGGATTTTTTTCCTGACTTTCCAATTTTTTTAAATGTTTGGACTCTGAGATATGGTGTTTGACATCTCGCTTCAAGCATGTAGATGCAGGAATGATTGGCCCTGGTAGGAGTGATCAAGGATGTGTTCGGATTGTGTGGTGTCAATTATTACAATATAAAGGGAAGCCTTTGCTAAATCATTGTTATACATTTCGTTTTAAATATTCCATTAATTGAGAGTGTTGAGAATAGTAATTTCTTTTGTATGTATTTTTGATAAAATGGGAGAGTAGAGTGATATAAACAAATATTTTGTTACTTACAATATCAATACAATGGACCCTATTATATAGAGTATAGAGGTTGTTATCAGATCTAACTTATTCTAAAGATAACTAGGGAGGCTTAGAGAATATCTCAACCACACACCAAACAAGGATCTCACAAATCCAACTCTCTAACAACCTCTTAATAATAGGATCACACAACTCACGTAGAGATTAACTCTATCTCTCAATACATTAGCAAGTATAATAGATAAGTAGGAATTATATATTCCAACACTCTCCTTTAATGACTACTTATCTAAATATCTATGTGGTCATATCTTCGTGTGCTTCCTCTTGTACCTGCATCTGATTATTGACGTCCATATAAAGAGAAATCCATCTATCGGAATACATGGGTCATCAGCCGCTGTGTTCTATAGGAATCCTTTTCAGCTACATGGTTCATTCAACCATTCTTCCTCATAACTCCTCCTTCATCACATCATCATCAACCTGGGTTTTATTTTGTCTTACCCATAACCGTGCTCTGGATTTTCTCGGATTACCCTCAACCATGCACGAGGTTTTTTCGGATTACCTGTAACCATGCTCTTGGTTTTCTCGGATTACCCTCAACCATGCATCATGTTTTCTTGGATTACGTGTAACCATGCTTTACATAGTGGTTTCTAGATTACCACGAACTTTTCACATTAGGGGGTATACAATGGCTCAGGTACATAAAATTTTCTAGGACCACTACATCAAAATATCCTAGTCTTGCTGTCAATTACATGTCTCACAAATAACATAACTATGCACACCTTCAAACCAAAAAATATCAATAACAATACTTCTAAAATCATAACTCAATCACACTTCTCGCAATTGACGCTCTGTGAGTCCAACGAAATGGGCACGTACACCTCACTTCGCTATAGCATCTCCATGTAATGGCGCGAACAACAACAAACTCCAACAATAACAGCCTCTCTCTTTACCACTCCTTTACTCAACAATTGCAGCTCCTCTCCAAAACTCAAAAAAATGAGTGCTTTAGCCTGACTCATCCAGCAACACTACCTCTCAGGCTCAGCATAGCCATTTTCTCTACTTGGATTGAAACTCTCCTTTTGCATGTTCGTCTTTCGCTGCCTCTTGGAATGACTATATATATAACATCATCCATATTAAGAAGATCTGGAATTTCATCTCTTGAAGTTACAAGTCCGATAAGCTTCCTTCCTACAGATTCAGGAAGTGCTTCAATGATAACCTTATGCAAAATTGCATTTGTTTGAACTGCTTCTTTCCCACCCTTCACAAGAAGGCCATTTCCACTTCAGATTACCAATGACACTATTTGAACTAAAGCATCAGGTCGGGACTCGAAAACAATAAGTATCACACCTAAGGGGCAGGTTGTTTTCTCCAATATAAGGCCATCTGCCAACTATGTTATTTTTTGAACTTGTCCAATTGGGTCATCCATATGAAGCTATGATACCAAAATAAAAAATGAGATCAAAATTAACAAATGAGTTGTGTTGGGACAACATTAATAACAACATGCACGCCTCAACATCGCCTCATCTATAGGCATTGCCCTATCTCTGGAAACCCTTTCCAGAATGTGGTAAACAAAAACTCGCGATTCTGATTGCTTGATTGCATTTTGCATTTTGAAAGTAATGGTTCAATCTAAACAGCTGAAAATCTCTTCAATCACAACGATGAGATTGAAGCTTATGGATTCCAGCCAAAATCATGATGGGAAAAACAGAACCATCACTGATGAGCATCTGTACGAAAGCAAAGGTTCTTTCCTATTATAGTCAACTTTTTAACACTTCTACGACAAGCAACCTCCAGCAACCTGACCAATCATAGCTCTACAACTACTTGGCACAATATTCTTGGCTCTAGATCCCAACGTACAAGAACGACCTACCTTGATCAGAGAAAGACATATTTAAAAGCTTCTTTTATCAACAACTGTTGGCCCACAGGGGAGACTTCCGGACACAAGGGGCATGTTGTTGTGGCATCAGACATTCGTATAATTCCCAGGCAACACGTGACAGGACTCAAACATGCGACCTTCGGCAGAAATGGATGAGTCAGGCTGGTAATAGCGAACAACTCAGAGCACCACGATAATACATGGGAGCCAAGCTATGATATCTTTCTGAACGAATCCGAAACACAACCCCCTCTCAGAAACACGCCAGGCCATCGGATGCCCCCGTTATTCTTCTTCCAGCGATGCCCTTTTTTCTTTTTTTTTTGGCTCTCATGCGCCTCATTCTCGGTTCTCCAAGGCTTCTCCCCGCTATTCGATTCGCAGGCTCCTTCTCGCTATCCTATTGCCTATGATCAACGCAGAGCCCATATATATCAATCCAATCGGAACATCTACACTTAGACAGACACACAGACTTCACCACCACATACACATACACACAGGTGGCTCACACAGATCTTTGTAGCTCAATACGTCCATAACAAATAAAACATAGTGATATGTCTCCTTGCAAACATATCCACGTCAAATCACCTGCAACAACTTCAGGCATGCAACACCACACCACAGTCAACAGACGAACACAACACACCTCTACTCTCCTCATGTGCCTGGGCACTCCCGTGAGGGAGTCATGCCCAACCTTGACGCTCTGATACCATGATAAAATGGGATAGTAGAGTGATATGAACAAATATTCAATTGCTTACAATATCAATACAATGAACTCTATCATATTCTCTCAACCTCCCCAGTTATCTTTAGAATAAGTTAGATATGATAACAACATGTACACTCTATATAATAGAGTCCATTGTATTGATATTGTAAGCAATTAAATATTTGTTCATATCACTCTACTCTCCCATTTTATCATGGTATCAGAGCGTCACGGCTGGGCGTGACTCCCTCACGGGAGTGCCCAGAAATATGTGGAGAGTAGAGTAGATAATTTCTGAGAGCTTAACATTGTGACCCGCCATTGTTTGTAAAAATGTTTGGATCTTAACCTAGCTATCGAAGACGTCGATATCGAGAAAACCAGGGGAGGGTTTAACGAGGTGAACGAAAAGATAGAAGAGCGTTTAATGGTGTGAGGCATACAAAAAGTCCGTTTGGACTGTATTTTCCATCACGCCACAGTAAAAGTAGATGACAACAGAGGCAAAAAAATGCTCAAGTTCCAGGAGAGGCCAATGACATAAATCAAGATACGAGGAGTCGTCTTTATTTCCAGGCAATTTGAACTTTAAATCCATGGAATCAATGGATCATCAATACTGGTTCGAAGTTATGAAGAGATAAGCGATGGATAAAGCCTCTGGAAAGTAATTAACTTCTCGGGGATTTTACTTTTAGTCGACAAATCCAAGCCTTTGAATTTCAGTCGGTTCTTTAAGGCTAACATATGTGTTATTGTTGGCCATTCTGTTAATGGAGTTGTTGAAATCCGCAGAGAAATCGTGAAGAAAGAGGTCTTCAGTAATTTTTATGAGATGTGACTTGAAAATTTTCAAAATAAGTCCAATGGTGCAACTCCCAGGAGATGGATTCAATTTTTCAACTCTGAATTGAGTAAGGTTATCTCTAAGTGGCTTGGAACAAAAGATTGGGTTCTTAAGACTGAACTTTTAACAGAGCTTCGAAAGTTTGCTGATAATGTAGACTTACAAGAAGAATGGAGGGCAGCAAAAAGAGCTGACCTTCCCCGTGAGTGGATATTTCCTCTAGTTCGTTGCTATACCTGGAGGTTTCACTGGATGGTATCGCATCCCAGTGGAGAGGATTGAAGCCTGCGGAGGTGTGAATTTGACCAATCCGTGCGTAAGGAGATGTCAGCCCTGTGTGAAGCAACTGGGCTAGATGTTATAGAAGTTTCTTATGTTGTTGGTAAGGATTGTTTGTTGTGTGTATACATCGTTCTTGTTGTTAGCGATCCCATCATGCCCTCGTGTAGAAGTAGCGAGTTCCCATTCACAGTAGTGACCCCCGAAGATGTTGCACTCGACGTGGACCTGGCGCCTATGCAAAGCCTCAATGATGTTCAAGATTTGAACTCCGAGATCAAAATTTTGATGGCCCTTTTGTTGGCCATCACCGGAGCTCTCTTTTGAATCAACGTGGATAACCCAAACACTCTCTTGCAATTGGATCTTCACATGGTATCCTTCAAACTCTGGATCATAATTTGGCGGTATGCTTGGCCATAAGTCACATTCAATTCATGTGTAGTATGGTGGTGGCAGTGTTCACTCAAAGAAGGGCGATGTTTACAGTTTTGGGGTTCTTATGTTGTTAATTATCTCCGGTAGAGGTCTCTTTAGGTGATGGCATCTCCGATCACAAAATTACTGCTGGTAAATGCCAAGCAGAAGTGTTGACAATCTAGGACTGGAGCGTATGGCAGTGTAATAAGGATCTGCGTGCAACATATTGAAATTAGGAAACAGTGTTTTGAGGAGTCGCCAACTGAAGAGGAAGAGAGTCTCCATTGTGCGTTGTCCTGGAGGACATTGTTGTCAAATGAGTTGATTTTTGCATCGATTGTGTTATAAAGAAGTAATTGTGTTATAATGAAGTGAGGTGTACATGCTCATTCCGTCGGACTCACACATCCCCCAAATTAAGTCACAAAAGTGAGAAAGTGAGATTTAGTTCTGTTTATACTTTTTGGTTTGAAAGTGTGCATAGTTATGTTATTTGTGAGACATGTAATTGAAAGCAAGGCTAGGATATTTTGATGTAGTGGTCTTAGAAAATTCTATGTACCTGAGCCATTGTATACCCCCTAATGTGAAAATTTCGTGGTAATCTAGAAACCACTATGTAAAGCATGGTTATAGGTAATCCGATAAAACCTTAAGCATGGTTGAGGGTAATCTGAGAAAACCCAGAGCATGGTTACAGGTAATTTGAGAAAACCCGGTGCATGGTTGAGGGTAATCCTGTAACATCCCGCTCTGGCACACTTACCAAACTTATTCTTGAGGACACTTGCTCGCAAGTGATATGGATTTTTATGATGATAAAACTTTTTCCTTCATTATGATGCGTTAAGTTATATGACAGGATGTTTTTACTACATTGATGTAGACAGGTGCTGCTGACTCAGTTTCATTGAGTGTGCAGGGTTTCGCACCTTAAGGATGCAGAGGCATCAGTGGAACTCCCTTGGACTCCGGATTGAGTCAGGGAGTGGGTTATTTGAGTTGTTTCATTTGCGGTGATATTGATATGTTTTGATGATATGCTATTGATTTTATGATATGTTGTTGACATGATATGACATGATGGTTGATGATGCAGGCTGACGATAGCTTGCCAACCAGACTCACATATGGATTAAAGGGGCCGCACATGAGTTCCAGAGAGATTGAGGGAGAGGTGTGGACAACAACCCTGCCACAACCTACTAGCACTCCCGCCGTGGCTCGAACTGTAGGTTAACGATTACCTAGTTCGAGAGGATCCACGATGTCGTGAGGGAAGACTGCGACAGTCGCTCACGATGATTCTAAGGGGCACGCAATAAGGCGGGGGCCTTATTCCTTAGAGCCCTTAGTTTCCCATAAGTTCACCTGGCGGAGTGTTGACTCCGGGGGTTATAGAGTCTACCAATCCGTCAAGTCAGCGAGTGGAACCCTTGGAGCACGTGGTGCATCCTGAAGGGCACGTCGCGCAAAGAAATGCAAGTCAACGAGTGGCACCCTTGGAGCACGTGGTGCATCCTGAAGGGCACGTCGCGCAGCAGAAGCAAACGAGGTGAGTGGCACCCTTGGAGCACGTAGTGCGTCCTGAAGGGCACGTTGCATGGATGATGATGATGAGACAACCTAGATGACCCTAAGACCTTAACGCCTGATAAAATTATTAAAACAACTCCCCTAATTAAATTGTCGCCCTGCTCAAATCAAAACCTGAATTAAAAAATCTCTAAGATAAATTGACCAGCCCAAAGAAAAGGTCCTACAAAATTAAACCTAGGGCGTAAACTAAAACCCACCTAGATGTGAATTAAAGTCTTCTTAAAAGTAAAGGAGGGTAAAATAATGAGGGAAATAAATTAAGTGAAACCCATGGCCTTTAAATGATAAAGAAGAAATAAAATTTTATTAAAGTGTGGGAGTATAAAAGCTAGAATAAAAAAAAAAGATATATATATATATATATATATATTGAAAAGATTAAAAACCGCATTTATCTTTTGGGTTTTAAAAAAATAAAAATAACAAGAGAGAATTTAATAATAAAATTGAAGAAATTTAAGGAGTGATTAAGGAGTAATTTGAGTAATTTGAGGAGTGATTAAGGAGTAATTTAAGGAGTGATTAAAGGAGTGATTAAGGAGTAATTTAAGGAGTAATTTAAGGAGTGATATTTGGGGGAATGAGGGAATTGAGTCTTTTAATTATTAAAAAGAAATTAATTTTGGAGAATCATAGGGATGAGTGACACTTGGACGGCGGAGAATGTTTAGAGGTTGTCATTAAAAAATTAATTAATTAATGATTTTGGAAATTAGGTTAGTCTCAAATTTCTATAAAAGAAAGGGAAAGGAAGGAAGTGCCAGAACGGTTAGCGTAACGTTACGCTGCCGATTTGTGGCTTGACGGGTTGCTTGTGAGGAGTTGGGTTTATCTCAGCTGTGTTGGAGTGGTAGCTCAGCCGTGGAGGTGAGCTGAGACGCTAGTCTATCTCTGGTTCTTGTGTGGCCCCTTTGCGGCTCAAGGGGCTAAGGGGGAAGCAGAGTACCCCTAGCGTTTGGCTGGGAGGTACCGGTGAGCTTTCCACGGTCGGCAAGCAGGAGTGGCAAGAAGCGCGGGACTTCAATCGAGGTGCGGACATCATTACAGGAAGGCGAAAAGACAAAGGTATGGTCACTTATTTGGTAGAATAGAAAGCACTAAAACTGATGTAGATTCAACTGTTATGGGAAAAGTAAAATGGTCATTAATCTCTGCATTTTCTTTAAGAGATAACTATGATTTTTATTGAGGAATACCTCTACGTTTTTAGATAACTGTGATTTTTTTTTGAGGAATACCTTTGCGTTTTCTTTAAGAGATAACTGTGATTTTTTTTTGAGGAATACCTCTGCGTTTTCTTTAAGAGATAGCTGTGATTTTATTGAGGAATACCTCTGCGTTTTTTTGAGGTAACTGTGGTTTGTATTGAGGAATACCTCTGCGGTTTTTTTTATGAGATAACTGAGAATTCATTGAGGAATGACTCTACGTTTTGCCGTTATATGGGCGTTTTATTTGTTGTAGGCGTGTTGGGCGTTTTACATTGATCTATAGGCGTGTATGGGTGTGTTTGGGCATTTTAATTCCGGCAATTTGCTTTACTGGAAAATCGTTTTTCATTCTGGCAATTGATTTACTAGCCAATCGTTTTTCATTCTGGCAATTGATTTACTAGCAAATCGTTTTTCATTCTGGCAATTGATTTACTGGCCAATCGTTTTTCATTCTGGCAATTGATTTACTGGCAAATCATTTTTCATTCTGGCAATTGATTTACTGGCAAATCATTTTTAATTCCGGCAATTTGCTTTACTGGCAAATCGTTTTTCTTTTCCTAGCAACTCGTGGTGCCTTCTGGCAATCTATTTTATCTCTGGCATTGGTTTTGTCTTCTGGTAAACTGTTAAACCTGGCCTTTCATTTTTTTTTTCTCTCTGGCAAATCGTGGAGGCTTCTGGTAATACGTTTACCTTCCGACAATGCGATTTAATGGGCGTTCTAATTGTCCTGCATTTAATGGCGTTTCCTCCGTATTGCTGGGCGTCGATATTGTTGGGCGTTGTATTGCTGGACATTCTAATTACTGTGCGTTTTTAATGCTGGGCGTTTTCTTGCTGGGCGTTTTAATTCATTCCATTTAGATAGAGTTGTCCCAACATTTTTCCCCACGACTAGATCTTCCAACCTTTGCGTTTTGCATATGAAACCTGTGTGTCATATATAGGGAATTTATGTGTTTTATGAATGTGATCTCTACATTTATTATCTTTAATTTCACCATTTCAAATGGTATGGGCATGAAGAAGCCCAAGTAGAAGTATGGAGTGTTTTCTTGTATAGTTGTGACAGTTCTTGGCCTAGGAATCTGGCAACCAGCTTGTAATCAAGGATTCACAATGTTGTGTAAACAATGAGAACCTCATGGGCAGTTATGGCATCGTATGTACATAGTTTGATTTCTTAATAAGAAGAGTGTAGATCTAGTGCATGCTAGGGAATGGTAATGGTTGTGGAAATCTCTGTGGGTGTTGATAAGCACATTTAATTGGGCAATCAAATTCATTAACCATATCTATATTATGAATGAACTTGTTGATGTCAATTGTTGGCAATGGGTTTGGTGTCTACTGTTGCAATTTGATGGCTATTGGAATTGGTGAAAAAGGGGTGGGATATGGCATTTCATAATTCTGACTTTAAGTTCATAGATAAACCCATTTGTAGAAGGAAAACCAAGTTTATTTCATTCCCTTTAGCTTACATCTTTATCTCCATTTTATGGCATTTGTGCAAGATAAGAGATGTCTTTTATGTTAAAAGACATATGCCAAAAGGTGTATAAGTTGCTTCTGTGTTTTCTGTTTTGGCATGGTATAATGTTGCCTTCTTATTCTTTTCATTGGGTGAACGTTAGCTATGTTATGGACCTCTATGATTAACTCTTTCCCTCATAAGAATGAACATAAATCCTATTCYTKCTTGTTGAAAATGGTGKGTTGTCTTGCAACGYCAAGATGGTACTGAMAAACMAAATTTAGTGAGTGWTATTGCTACCCATGTTGKTCATTTCAAGAAAATATGGTACKATGATAACTTKCTTTAATAAAAAGGGGGGGRRAACARATTTCACTTGTTGGCATCTCCGTTGAATACATTCTTCCCTGATTGATCCATATAAGTTCAAGAATTTTTGTGAGGAGTCAAGTGATCATAGGCATTTTCCTTGCATGGTTTAACTTTGCCTTTTATGCTACAGTATGAGTTATAAGTTGAAATATATGTATCCAAACTTTTACCTTCATGAGCAACCTTACCTTCGGTGCAACTTAAGTTCTTCAATATCTTGTTGTTGATTGTCTTGGACTACATGTGTATGCTCTTGTTCGCATTATGAGCATTTAAATAATGGAATTGCAAGAGTTGTATGAGCTCTGGTTGACATTGCTGAAAGTAAAATAATTAATAAAAATGCAATAGAGAGCTACTTCTAGGATTGAATTCCTGTTATCTTGTTGCATAAAGAATTGTGAGCATGATGCCAAGGAGAAAAGTAACAATGAGGGAGATTCTTGTTCCATAAACCTTGTCAATGGTTGTTGTGTAAGGAACTTGATGCAAACCTAAAGATTGTAAGGCTTACAAATGAGGGATTACTTGAAGCGGTTGCTTAAGTAAGTTTGGTTACATGCCAGAATGCATACGAAGCTAAATAGTGAAAGATAGGGTGGTGTTATGGTGAATTCATGGAAATCGCATTTGACGAATGACCCATAAAAATTTAAGGTCCGCAAATCTAAGTGAAACCGGTAATTATATTTCAGCAAACGGGAATTGCAGTTAACTAATTGTACCTTATTTAAGGTTGGATATCTCGTCGATTAATATTTAAAGGGAGCATTTGGTCTGATATTTTTCAGTGAGTCTTATTCATGGTTGGCCAACGTCTAGGTCCTTCTTACTTGCGCCTTCCTGGAGGACGCTTGTTCATATAATTTGTGTTGGACAAGGTCATAATCATCTTATTGTCAGGTCAGTCTGGTCGGTTGCTGAGTGGCGATGTAGAGTCACGTGAGTCCGTCCTTCTACACGTGCACACACCTTGACACACACAAAAAAAAAATCGCACCTATTAATAGAGTTGTTGTCATAACGAGGAGGGTCATTACAAATCCGAGAAAACCCAGAGCACGGTTATGGGTAAGCCAAAATAAAACGCAGGTTGATGATGATGTGATGAAGGGGGAGCTATGAGGAAGAATGGTTGAATGAACCATGTATTCCGGTAGATGGATCTCTCTTTATATGGACGTCAATAATCAGATGCAGGTACAAGAGGAAGTACACGAAGATATGACCACATAGATATTTAGATAAGTAGTCATTCAGGGAGAGTGTTGGAATATATAATTCCTACTTATCTATTATACTTGCTAATGTATTGAGAGGTAGAGTTAATCTCTACGTGAGTTGCGTGATCCTATTATTAAGAGGTTGTTAGAGAGTTGGATTTGTGAGATCCTTGTTTGGTGTGTGGTTGAGATATTCTCTCAACCTCCCGAGTTATCTTTAGAATAAGTTAGATCTGATAACAACCTGTACACTCTATATAATAGAGTCCATTGTATTAATATTGTAAGCAATTAAATATTTGTTCATATCACTCTACTCTCCCATTTTTTCAATTTTGTGTTTAAAATGTGAATTAGGTGTAACATTTACACAAGAATAATTTTCATAATGTTTCTCAATGAGGATTGGTACATCTAAATGTATTATATTTTGAAGAGGCTAATAATCCAAGAATTCTTTGGAGTCCAGTTGTTTAATTTAGGGAGGGTTCCTTTATGGTAATTTGATGTCTTATTCTTTCATGTTGATTTTGTATGTTTATTATTATTTATTTTACATTCCATGCCCAATATCGTTATAAATATCTATGCTATCGTCTTCAATATCTTCCATATCGTCGAATCAATATCTATCTCCTTCAATATAGTCATCTGCTGGCATTCATTTAATGCCCCAGAGTGTTTGTCAAATTCAACTTTTAAAAATATATCAAAATTTTGATTAAATTATTTTTTAAATCATTTTGGTTTTATAACTTTTTAATTTGCAACTTGTTTTTTAAATATACGTAAAACTCATGATAAATCTATTTTAATTTCATTTCTCTTAAACATAAATAAAAATGAAAAATAAATAGAAACACAATTTTCTTCACATAAAAAAACAATATATAAAATGAGTATAAAATGAAAACTAATATATATATGATTGAATATATTTATAAAAAGTTCTAAAGTTTTCTAAAATGATTTATACCTAAAATTTATATTAATTTAAAATATTATAATTAACTTAAAATTCTCACAATTAGTTAATACATATAATATTTACTATTCAAACAATAATGATATTAATTTTATATATGCATTTTACTATGTTACGATAATTCAACATAAATTAGATAGGCTGTATATAATATAGTAAAATTATATATATATATATATGAGATTGAATATATTTATACATAGTTCTGAATTTTTTTTAATGATTTATATTTAAATTTTATATTAATTTATAATTTATAATTAATTCAAAATTTTCATAATTAATTCAAAAATATAATATTTATTACTTAAACAATCCATTCATTAAAAACATAATATTAGGTTACAATAATTCCACATAGATGGGATATTTACTACTCAAACAATCCATCCATTAAAAACATGATACTAGGTTACAATAATTTCACATAGATGGGATAAGTTGCAGAGAATAGAGTAATATTAAAGATGATAAATAAATTTTGGAATTAAATTAATTATAAAAAAATTGATTAATTATAAAAGGATTTAGAAATATATAAAGAATTTAAAATGGATGTAAGGAATTTGAAATATTTTGTTTTTTGGGGGAATGTTATATTTTATTTAGATCACAAGTGTGTATAAAATTGATGATGATGATGATGGTTAATATGCACTGAGATTAAAATTGGTTTAGAAGACCTTAAAAATGTAAGAGATTACTTAAATTTTTTTATTATTCACTTATCAACTAAATAACTAAATAAATAATGAGAAGTGTGAATATGTTCCCTTAACAATATACAAAAGAGCACATAAATGCTAGTTCAAACAGAATAAAATATCTTCCTTACAAAGTTTCATGTATAAACTTTTAAAAAATGTCATAGCACTAATAAAGTTCTATAAAACATTATAATAAATAGAAGGAAAATCCTAGATTATCATCTAAAATACTATCCATCTATGTTTCTAGGCTACATTCACTTCTTGTAGAAGGGCAACTTAAGCTATATCTCTAGGAAACTATAAAAGAGTTGAATGAAAAGTTGAGTAGGCCAGGAATAGGATGATTAATAATGTGACTTACTAAGTCTACCAAGGATTTTAATGGAATACAAAATTATAAATATCTACCTCTTTGAATTATCAAATAAGTGTTTGATTATTTTTAGTGTACGAGGGATTTTAACGAAATAGAGAATTCTAAATATCTAACTTTTTGAATTATCAAATATGTGTTTGACTTTTTTCTTTTTTGTTGAGGTTTACTATGTGTCTTCCTTCCTCCATGAAATTTTGTTATTTGACTTAATTATCTTTTATCACTATTATGGCCATGGTGTATTTTCATTTTCCCTATATGATGATCGAGTGGTGGATAGTTGCATGGCCTCCTCAATGTCATGATGAGTAGTGGATAGTTGCATGGCCTCCTCAATGTCATGATCATAGTGGGCTTGCATTTCCTTTTCCCCTTAATTTCCATGTATAGGTAAGAATAACAAAAACAATAGGAGATGTTGTGTCTAGGCATATACTTAGCTATCAACAATCCAAGTAGTGTATGCACCACACCAACACTACTAAAATTCTCACCAATGGTGAAGAATAATTAATGTTTATCTCATGGGCTCAAATAATAACCCAACATCCCTCCTAATTCTAAAATTTGACCTTAGTATAATTGGCCACCAATTGAGCTTCATAAGGTCACATGGAGGGGAGTCGACTATACAATTACAAGAGATGTTGTTTATTTTATGGAAATTGAATGGATGGAGGGATGGAAACGTGAGCTTTTCATGGTGTCCATCCTTCACATGTAGAAGTGAAGACAAGTGGCCCGAGAAAGGTCTTTCTAATCAAAATCATTGCATCCATCCTCGTTGGGTAGATATAGTATCATCTTGGATGTAATTAAGCTAAGGGAAGAGTAAATTATTATTCCACTATCATCCTTCAAAATAATAAACCTTATTGCAAAGAAGCATCTATGTTTCCCATGTGATTCACAATTCTTTGATATCTTTCTCTTAATATAAAGGAAAGAGAGAAATTTGAAATTATTAGATTAAATAGTTACATTATGTAAAATATTTTCTAACCTTGAATTTTTTTAGAGCTTTCCAACATGAAGTCGTTAATCTCGTATTATCATTAATAACCTAATAGATGTCATGATTAAGTAGAAAAATAATTACTTGGAATGTTGTTAGTCTCCCCCTTAATGAAGTAGTTGATCTCGTATTATTATTAATAACCTAATAGATGTCATGATTAAGTAGCAAAATAATTCCTTGGAATGTTGTTAGTCTCCCCTTCATTGTTAGAGGTAATTTATAGTCTCCAAAATATCACCATCTCTTTTTTTTTCATTAATAATTAATAGACAACGCCTCACCACCCGTGATCTATCCAAAGTTTTCATCTATACAAAGTTTATATTGTTAATATTACACAAGTTTTCCATTTACAATTGGAGGATTTTAAACATAACTAAATATATAACATTGAATATTAAAAAATATAAACATATAACTAAATAAATATCTTAAAAAATAAAAAATATATATTTACAAAGTTTATAATGTTAATATTACACAAGTTTTCCATTTACAATTGGAGGATTTTAAACATAACTAAATATATAACATTGAATATTAAAAAATATAAACATATAACTAAATAAATATCTTAAAAAATAAAAAATATTAAATATTAAAAAATAAAAAATATTAAATATTAAAAAATATAAACATATAACTAAATAAATAACTTTAAAAATTAAAAAATATTTATCTTTATGTATTTTCCCATTAGATTTGATAAATAAATAATTTTAAATATTAAAAAACATTTATCTTTATGTGTTTTCCAATATTTAATTTAATTTTAATTTAGATTTTCTCATTTTCCTCCCATCTTTTAGTGAATCAAGCCTTTAATGAATCAAATTTTGAGGTAATTATTTTTTATTTTTTTAAATCATTTTAATTTCTTTACCTTTTTATATATTTAAGATAGTTTTAAATGATAAGGTCATAAGTACTTTTCGGTTTTTTTTTTCTCTTATATTTTTTGAATAATATAATCATAGAAGTTTTCAACAACTTTAAACAATAACAAGTGTTGTATGGTAGCGTAGTCCCTCCCAGGTTGGTATGGGAGTAAATGTGACCTCGTACAGTAAAGTGGCTAGAAAGTTGAAATACATGTGGTTTGCATGCATAGTATTCTCGAATTAGTTATTTTTGAAAAAATATAAAAAATTATCAATGTTTGAATGGTTGTTGGACACAAAAAATTTAGCATTGCCAAATTTGTTATTTTTAAAACTAGGACATAGAAAGTCATCAAAAATAAAGAAATTATACATATGAAATATGTATTTGTATAAAGTAGATATTTAGTAAATAAATTATACATATGAACAATGTATTTGTATAAAGTAGATATTTAGTAAATAAATTATACATACGAAATATGCATTTGTGTAAAGTAGATTTTTAGTTTTATAGATACGAAATTTGTAGCCCTCATTGCATACGTAGGCAGTTTTTGTATCGCGGGTTCTCGGGCTAGCGCGCTGAAAATTGGGCGTCTGATGTTCCGTGGTCTACAAATAGCACCGACTATTCTGCGATATACAAAATGAGAGGCGTAGTTGTGGACTATAGAAATTTACCAAAAATTAATAATGTATGTTATATAATAGAATAGTAATAACATATGTTGCACCGAATTACTTTTCTTTAAAGCTAAGGCTTTTTTTGGAAAAAATAGATATAGCATTGCTGAATTAGTTTTCTATACACATGTTTTATAGAGCATGGACGGACTTCTCATTCCATAATTAGCGAGTCTTTGGATTACAGGTTCTCGGTTTCAAAAATGGGCCTCTGTTGTTCTGTGCCCTACAAAAAATGTCGACAGTTCCGCGATATACAAATTGAGAAGCGGGCTTGTGAACTATATAAACTTATTATAAAATAAATAATGGTTGTTACATATATTAGGAAATTAAATCAACATTTAAACCATCGGCATCGTTGAAGACCCAAAAATTAGCATACAATAGGAGACAAGAAATGTAGCATATCCAAATTAGTTTTCTTTGGAACAAAGAAGAAGGTTCCTCGAAACCCAAAGTTTAGTATACAATAAGGACATTTTTGAATCAGTTTTCTTTGAAATTTAACAAAAATTAATAATGTCTGTTACATGTTTGTGGAAATTTAAATGCATTTTTCATATAGACTCGGATTTGGGCTCTCGCGGACCACGACAAGAAATAAGTACAAGCATTAGGAATGTCAACAGAAGTGTACGATGGTAGAGAGGAAGACTTGAAAAGAATAAATTGGAACTTATGAGTCTTTGGTTATAGTTTTCTATTTAAAAAGGACATAAGTGGATTGATAAAGAAAAGAAGATGATAGCATAGACTTAAACTGGAATGATAAACAAAACAAGATGGCAGTATAAACTTACTATGAAGCCGATGTGTTTTTGTTGTTGTCGTCGATGGGCAGTGGACTCTTGTTGATCGATTGTTGCCCTTCCTAGATGAGGCTTTCCATTCTGAGTTGGAACCATTCTTTGATGTAGCTTTTCATGGGGGTTGTGTTGATTTCATCTCGGATCTCTATGTCTTAAAGGTCGTTTTCTAATTTCCTTAGATCCATTGAAATACTATGAAGACTTTGTTCAATTTCTTCATTGTGTGAGGCATAGTCCAGTACCCAGCACTCGTGCTCATCTAGATGATGTTCAAGTATGCCGTAAAACTTTTCAAAAGACAACCCCTTTAAAATATCAACTTGTTCCTGAAACGTTTCTTTGGTGACTGACAAGGATTTGAGAATTACATTTGGATCTTGAACATGTTGGTAGTTCCGGCTAAGTCCATCTGGAGCAGGATTGTGAATAAATTTTCGTTTTCTGATATGACTTGTTTACATGATTTTACAATGAGATGCAGGTTCTCAATTTTTTTTTGCCAGCATGCTTTTACTTTTTTGGTGCGCTTTGGGGAGGGGAGTTTCTCCTGTATTCTTTTTAGTTCCGATGTGTTCAGAGCATAGTTGGCAAAAGGGTCCAGCACCTGATGACAAAAAAGCTGTTCATTTTTTAAATTCGCCAACAAATGTTTAAGAAAATCACTGGCCTTCTTTCTGAAGGAAACTAAATTTTATGATGTTTCCCAGGCTTCAGTAACTAGATGCATTTTTTTGTTGATGTTGTTATCTACAAGGGCTGTGAAGAATGCAAGGAGGGTAGAGGATACTTTCATCTTCACTACAGTGGTAGAAGGCACGATTTTGGCCAAAGGACTGGCAAATTCTGGTGTTGCAATGAAAGCATGTTCAAATTTGTTGAGGCGATGTTTCAGATTGGAATAATCAATCTCCATTCCTCCAATGCAATCGCAAAGAACGTCACTGGTTACCTAGTGAAATGAGCAAATTTTGGATGGGGTCATTTGGCTAAAGTCAATCTCTGTTCGATATTTGCCTTTCCTATTTGTTACATCACTCTTTTCAATGACCATACTTTTAGATTGGCTGTCAAAAATAGCGCTCTGGATTACGAAGGATTCATCTATGTCAAAAAAAATGGTGTTAGATATGTCCACCATGTTCGACCCAATTTTTTGCATCTGCTCAGCTTCAATTTCAATTTCCAATTTTCCACTGTCAATTTCAAGTTCCTTCGCGTGGCCTGCATTGTTTTTTCTCTTCTTCATCAGTGGAACTTTATGAGAACTATCAATATTTATGCAAGGAATATTCTTATCTCCTCCTTCATTCGAAGATTTCTGGGTTTCTTTCTTACTGGGATGGATCGTCGAAGTGACGCTCCATGGTGTTGTGCTCTTGGGAGTGTTGGCGGGGGACTGGGTACTCTTCTCACTGGATACTTTACAATGTTGTCTGTACAATTCAATTGTGCTTTGCAATGTCTCTACATTGCAATGGGAGGAAGCAGGATTGTTGTCGACACAATCCTTATCTTGGTTCAGGTGTCTATGTATAAAAGAGGTGTTAAATCCAACACCCAATAAATGTTCTCCAAAAATGACATTGGGGTCGAACCCTTTTAGCATTTCAACGTATGTTAGGTTCAATTTCTTGAAATGGGCGGCAAACTCGTCAATTTTGTTGATGTTTCTGCACACGAAGTCTCCGACTTTCCAGGGTAGAGGAATGAACTATTTTTTTTTCTTGTCATGGAAAAACTGCAACCAGTGGTTGTATTGCCTTGCTATTTCTGCAAAAAACATCTTGTTTGTGATGTGGCATGGAAGGAAGGTAGGATTTTCCTTAGATACAAAGACCATGAGGAGACTGTGATTTTCCTTTTTCTCAATTGTGCCCTTCTTTTTCAAAAACTTGCTTGCGTGGCCAAACATCTGCGGAGCATCCTTGCCTAACAATAAATCTTTGAAAACTAAGACAAAGACATTAAAAACTTCATAAAAACAATGGGAGGCCTTGTGTCTCCATAGGGCGTCATGCCAAAATGTTACTGGGTCGAATCCACAGTTTATTTTATTGGAAAGAGAATTTTTTGGAAACGGGCAGCAATACACAATTGCGAAAATCAAGTAGGATGACATATAAAATTTATTCGATTCTTTGAATCGTGACAATTGGGAACATAGTTCAATGGAGATTAGCTTTCCCCAATCAAAAATGTATTTTTCCTTGACTTTGAAATACAAAATATAAATAATTATATGGGAAATGCTTGTTGTGGATGCTTGTCCCGTTATTCTTGTAAATAGCCAAGCAATTTCCCGGAATGGATTTCTAAAGGAACTCACCTAGAGCCTTGTGATATCTTCAGGAACTGTTGTCGGCTCTTCGAGGAAGTTGGCTAAGATTTCCAACCTGTTATGATGTTTTTCTAGAAACTACTTGCAGTCTTGTCCTCTGAACGTTAATGTTGGTTTCGACAATTTCAACATCTCGCGGAAGAGCTGAGGTGACAAAGAAATAGGAGAATGGTCACGTAGTGGAATAATTCTTTATCTTGGAATATAATTTTTAGCACACCAAGAGACCACCTCCTTACAGTCAAAAACCTTAAGGACGATGCCTGCATGAGCGATTCTAGAGGTCCAAATCACTTTGTTCTGGGTGGAACGAGATGAATAGTAAAAGTATGCACTGGACCACTGGAACCTTTGGTCCTCTTCTACAAACATATTTACTGTATCTCCACAAAATTTGTATCGACCCGCTACCATAGGTCTACAGAGACATTTTTTTGTTCCATACGATGAATGAAATGAAAGGTTAGAAGGGCTAATATAACCCTGCACAAATTTTGGTCAAAAGCGTGTGAATGGGAGATGTCCTTGAGACTTTTGTTGATTAATGAAAATCTGTACGGCTGTTGCATGATGTGTTGTTAACATTAAACACTACTAATTGCATATATAGAAATGCAAACATGGTGGATATTTCAATGAGCGATTAAGCATTGTAGATTTCTTGAGCATCCCAACATGACGACGCATGTTGGAGATGAAGAATCGAAGGGAAAAAATAAGTTTCCACACATCTTGGTTTAATGCATAATAATTGGATAGCTCCTCGAGTTTTCCACCCATTAATGACGATGTTGACGGTTCTTGCATGGTGACATGTTAGCATCAAAGGTTTCTAATTGCATAGCAAGAAAGTATAGAGTTTGTAAGCAAGGGAAACAAACCACTACAAAATAGGGTTGCAAGGTAAAATTATTGAAGGTGAGGGCGCCAGGGTCAAATTGTATGTCTCGGAACTTTTTGATTGCAATACGTGTAACCCGCCAATCCTGGCGATAAAATTGGATAAGTATGGAGAGCAATAGCGATCGATCAGAGGAGTCATGTGATTATATAGATGGAGATAAAGATATATCAACCCGCCAACGCTGGAACCCGTGTGTATAGAAAGGCAACTATGTATATAACCACAAAGCGATAATACAAGGGAAGAAGAAAAGGTAAAAAGGACCAACAAGTCTGCAGTGGAAATGTAAATCATGAAAATTTTGAGTGCAATATGCATATCAGGGAAGAAGAAGAAGCACACTTTGAATGCGCTAACCTGAAACACTGACTAAGAATTTGAGATTTTGTGAATCTGTGAACAGGAGGATCCAAAATAGGGTCAGAGGTCCGGATGGTCAAATTGTATTATTCAAAACATTTGAATGCACAATCTATAACACGGAAGAGGGGACGATGTCAGAACCCGGTAGTCAAATTCTATGTTGTGAATGGCTGGATGCGAACTATTTCGTATTGTTGTGTGCAACTGTCACTTGTAAGAGTCATTAGTAAGAGCATAGAAAATGTATATTAGGAAGTACATTTATCAACCATGGTACAATGAAGCTTACAAGTTCGAGGAGCACGTGATAGAATTGTAGATTGCCAACCCAACAACCGTCGACATAAAATTGCCTAAGGTGCGATTATATACATGGAGATAATGAGAGTCATAATACAAGGGAAAAAGGAGAAAGGAGTCGGCGATGAAATTGTAGATCAAGGAAATTTTGAATACAAGATGTGAACCCGGTAGTCAATTTGTATATTACGAAGGACCGGAGTAAATAATTTGAATGCATAATTTGTAACATGGAAGAGCGGATGATGTTGGAACCTGCACCTGTGTCCAGTTGTCAGTACTAAGAGGTAATTTAGTATTGAAAATAATATTTTAGATTCTGTTAAATACTTCATAGGGATTAGTATCTATAAACAATGGAAATCTCCACCCCGCCAGCCTTGCATTATGTGTGTGAATTTGTATATCACGGAACTTGAAGGACTATTTAGAGGACACAGAACAATAGAAGTGAAATGTCGAGTCAGCCAATCTACAACTCCACTTCTCAATTTGTATATCGTGGAAATTTGGGAGCTATTTGTAACACACACAGCAATGGAGGGCCAATTTTGAACCCACCCGCCTGAGAACCCATGATTAGAAATGTCAGTAGGTATGAAAAGGAATAGTTTTCGGTTCAATTCTCTATGCGAGGATATAGATGGAACTGAAATTGGTCCCAACGCGACAACCGTGGACATAAAATTGGCCAAGTATCGAAAGCAACAACGGTCGGTCGGATTTGTCGTCTAATTGTATAGATGGAAATAAAGATATGCCAGCCCACCAACGCTGGAGCTGCATATTTCGTGAACCCGCCAAAAGGAGGATCCAAAACAGGTTGAGAAGGTATCCACAGAGGAGGTGAGGCCGAGGCCTTCTAATTGTATTGCTCTGAACATTTGAATGCATAATCTGTAAGACGGAAGAGTGGACGATGTCCAATAGTCAATTTGTATATTTCGGAGACTGCAATTCCAATTGTTTTGTACCTCTATGTCCAATTGTCACTAGTAAGTGATAATTTAGTATTCTAAATAAATTTTTCGATACTGTTAGATAATTTATAGGGATTGGCATCCGTAAACAATGGCAATCTTCACTCCACCATTTCTGCATTCCATGTGTCAATTTCTATATCGTAGAACTGGGAGTGTTGTTTGGAGGACACAGAACAATAGAATTGCAATGTTGACTCAGCCAATCTGCAGATTCGCTTGTCAATTTGTATATCGTGGAATTATGGGTGCTATTTGTAGGCTACGAAACAATGGAGCCCCATTTTTTAGCTCGCCTGCACACCCGAGAACCCGCGATCGAAAATGTCACTAGGTATGGAATGTGGAATTTGTGCGTGCTTTATAGAATATCATGTCCATATTTTATAGTCCCATAATACATGGGAAGAAAATAAGGGAAAATGAACGGAGGTGTTGGCAGTGGAATTTTAGATAATATATAGGAACAAGAGAAGGGAAAAATAACTAAGTATCTCACAGAAGAACATCAGGGTTGGCAAAGTCCGGCCCCACAACGATGGGCATAAATTGGCTAAGTATGCAAAGGAACAATGCTCAATCGGATCCATCGTGCGAGGATATAGATGAATATGTTAAAGCATGAATTGAAGATGATGGAGGTATCTTTCATACCACTTTGTCCACTTGTCACTAGTAAGAGCATTGCTGATGTATATCAAGAAGGATGTGAAGTTGCTAGGGATGAAAAGAAGAAAAAAATACTATGAATGAAGTCAATGTGTACGAGGAACCTACAGTGAAATTGTAGATCACATATCTTTTTAGTGCAAGATGTATATTATGGAACGATAAGCAGTTGGGCTTGCAAGCGTCGGCCCCACATCGGCAAGCATAAAATTGGCCAAGTATGGAAAGGAACAAATCACTTACGTTGTTTTGCTGCAACATGTATATGACGAAACAGGGGACATAGGTGTTAGGTACCGCAAACCTGGGGCTTGGTGTTCAAATAACTAGGCAAGTATTGGCCAAGACAAAGTTATGATATCTATTTCAATATTTTTCATACTAGCATCTATCAATGAACAAAGTTTTCATATTTATCTTAATAGTATTCATAGTAATATATATTAATGGATTGGTTGTTTCAAATGCAAATGCCCTCCCAATATACAATATGCTTTTCAGCTTGCAAATTTCGTTGGAACCTCAAAAATTTTGACTGCAACATGTACATAGTGCAACAAAAAACATGAATTTGCATTGTGGTCTCAACGACATAAACTCCTTATCATCTATTCATATTGTATTCATTGCAATGAGATAAGCAAATGCCGTCTCTCCATAAACATCAATATCTAAATTAAATTAAATGCAATAAAAATTTTGTGTGACTTTTAAGTAATTAAAGCACAAATTGCAAATTATGGAAGTTCTTAGGATGGAAGATGTATATGATGGAACAATGGACATAGTTGCTTAATACCACAAACCCAAACATAATTGCCTAAGCTTTGCCGAAGAGGAAGTTTTTTTGTATTTATTCCAATACTATTGATATTAGTGTATATGCACGGATATTATCAAATAGAAGAAGTTGTAATATATCCAACAAACTTCACAAGAACATTGCGTTAACAGTTAAGTCTCCTTGTCATTACTCATTATTAATTCTATTCACGAAACCCGAATAATGGGAGAAAGACGGGTCCTCCAATTTCTTTCTTTAAATACAAGGTTGCCACCACATAAGTATGGCCTATGAAAAAATATTCTTACATGTAAAATGTAAACAAAGAACAAGGCATGTTTTATTTAGATTGAAATACTGGGCAACAGAAACAAAACCTTGTGTTTCATGTTTAACCACACAGGGGAAGAAGGTAGAAAATACAATTAAAACAAATACCAGAAATTGGAAAATACTGTTAAAAAATAAACCAAAATTATTCTATATTCAAATAAGGTG
>ML798157.1:383805-404940 GCA_009831015.1 Picea engelmannii
GTTTAACCACACAGGGGAAGAAGGTAGAAAATACAATTAAAACAAATACCAGAAATTGGAAAATACTGTTAAAAAATAAACCAAAATTATTCTATATTCAAATAAGGTGGGTTACAAAATACAACCGAGGCTATTTTCGACAATGATTTTGATTTCTCCTGTCGTCGACCAATTTAAAATATATACATTGATGAAGCTTCTTCATAGTTTTGTACTTAATCGATGCTGCCAAGTACAACTGTCCAATTTTTTTGAATATTTTCTCTCTTCTAGATATGGACTGCTTGCAATGCATGTTTATTCAACATTCCATTCTTTGTCAAGTATTAATTTCCCTCTGCAATTGAAAATTTAGGGTTTAAGGTGCTTTCCTTGCAATGTTCTTGACCGTTGACATCCGAGACAACTTACAAATGCCATTCAGGCCAATTTCAAAGTGGAAGGAGTCGTTCTATGTCACAACAGTGAAAGCAGTGAAAAATAATTCAAGTACATAATGATTGGTATTCTCCCTATATTCGATCATCTGTTTGGTTGAGAATCCTACTTGAGGATTTGTATGTGCAACTTGTTTTCTTTATTACAGTAAATTGGAAGGAACGTCCAATCCAGATGCAAAAAGTAACTCTGTTGAGGTACATAACTTCTTCGGGTAGTAGAGGTGTGGCAAGTGCATCAAATGCTGCAGAATGCACCAGAATAGGTATAGCAAATGATGGAGATCGCATCAGAATATATCTTTCTTCATAGCCATGGAAATATGGCAGCCCACAGAAAGGTTTGGAATGTTCAGAGGTGACGCCAAATATGTAGATTCTGCAATTACATCCAGAGGAAACTGACCAAACTTTCACAAATAACATAGCCTTCTGTCAAGTCGGCTACCAGACCCACATGCAGGTCATCATACTATGAAATAAAAACTTTTGCAGTGATAATATGTCATTTTATCCACCCATACAGTTTCTGCTACCCGCTTCCAAGGTAGACAAATACTTGTGCACTCTGTACAACTCGATACAGTTGTTAAATCTATGTTGTTGGAAGAAGATATATACTTAAACGAAGAACTATTTTGCACCCGACCTCAAAATCCATTACAATTCCCAGCAATAAAACAAAGAAGTTCAACCAACAAATATCCAGCCAACATTTTCAACGAACCAAAGCATCAAACAAAGGGAGAACACCAACCAGAACATACTTGTTCTGTTCTTTTCGTCCCCTCTGAGTTTCTCTTTATATAACAGATTTTTTTTTTAATCAAAGCTCACGTCACATAAAACCAGGCTCTATTCTTTCAGCTGCTCGTCAATCGCAACTCTAAGTTGTCTTACATGTGCATGACCAAGAAAATTAGAACGAGGGAACCCTAAAGCACAACTCTTTGATCATAGAGACAAATGTCAATAAGTATTTAAAAGAAAGGTTAGATGGCCTACCATAGATTTTGTGTTGATTTATTTTAATGACAGATGTTCTCGATATTTTCACTTATTAATTCCAATCTTTTTGAATATGTACGCTCAATAGTGACTACCAGCACGTATTAAAATTCTCATATCCGAGCAGATTCTGAAATCTGACATCTAAGATATGCACAATATTAAAGAGGGACATGACGTCAAGGCCTCTGTGGGTGATACGTTCGTGAACTTTGCCGAAGCTTTTAAGAAAATTAAAACTGCACAAGCAAAAAATAAAATAAAAAGTATTTCGCAAATTCAAAATGCAGGCAAAAAGAAATTACCAGATCCCATAATATTTGCATGTCTATTCATTTTAATGGGAGATGTCCTCCAATTATTAAAGCCCATCATTTAAAAATGCACAATATTAAAGAGGGACATGACATCAAGGTCTTTGTCACCGACACATTCGTGAACTATGCTGAAGCTTTGAAGAAAACTAAAATTGCACAAGGAAAAAAAAAATAATAATTTCGCAAATTTAAAATGCAGGCAAAAACAAATTACCAGATCCCATAATATTTGCCTGTCTATTCATTTTAATTGGAGATGTCCTTGAGATTTCCAGTTATTAAATCCCATCTTTTTGAACCTGTCTGCTTGGTTCTAACTTTTCAAAGCATATTTAACCTGTATTGGGAAGCGTAGAAGGTAGCAAGGATGGAGCCCTATGTAATAGACGTTACTACTATTGTTTTGTTTTTGTTCACGAGCATATGTAAAACATACACAAAGAAAAGTAACTCGAGAATGATAGTTGTTTTGCAGGAGCCCTTGAAATTCAAATAATGTGTAATCCCGATTTTCATTTTGTATATCGCGGAACTATCTATGCTATTTGTAGGACACAGAACAATAGGGACCGAACCTAGAGTCTTCCATCCCAAGAACCCGCGATCCAAAAAATGCTCACTATTTTTTTTGTGTGTTTTTTGTCCACCAGGGTATGTAAAATGCACGTAAAGTAAACTATTTTGACAATGTTAACTTTTTTGGACATGACGGCCTTCAAATTCAAATAGTCCGCAAGTCCGATTGTAGATTTGTATATCGCCCAAGTCTTCGATTGTCAATTTTCAGCCACCTACCCTGACAACACACGATGAAACAACTGATTAAGTATGGATGATGGCTCCATGCAGGCTGTATATATCTACTCTATAAAACTACATCTTTCCTATGTTTAATCTATGTTGTCCAGAAAACCTATAATTTGATAAATTTCAATGTTTTCTGTCCAGGAGCCCTACTGTTAAAGAAAACTAATTCAGAAATGCTAATGTATACACCATAGTTAGATACAACCTATCTGCGAAGGCGCGTCCATAACACTGGCTAAGTATGGAACCCAACTGCAGTCAGTCGGAATGATCGCGAAACTCTCGTTGCTGACCAATTGTCAATTTGTATATCACGGAACTCTCCGATTGTCAATTTTCAGCCGCCTACCTCGTCAACCCGTGATGCAAAATCTGGCTATGTATGGGATGACGACTCCGTGGTCTATTAAACCTATAATTTCATAAATTGCATTCTCTTCTGCCCAGGATTCTTTTAAAGAAAACTAATTCAGGAAAGCTAATGTATACACCGAACATGACCTGTCATAGTCTGATAGAACCTATTCGCGAAGCCGCATCCATAAAAGTGGCCAACTATGCAATCGAACGACGGTCGCTCGGAATGACCACATAAACGAGAAAAACTAGAGTCAAACGCAGTTTACAACAGGAAGTAAAAGGGAGAGAACAGTTATATCTCCCACACGGAAAAATCCATTGTCATAACTATAAAACCATAGTAACACAGAATCCATGTAAAAAGCATTGGCAGCCATGAAATATATTTTGAGGCCAACAAACTTTGCTTCAACATGTAACAGATGCAATTTAGACCACCTACAATTCTTTAGTCTATTATTTTATCTTAATAATATTCTATGCAAACTGCAGTGAAAAACAAAATGTGACCAAATATCCAACCGCGGATGCAACATCCCAACATTTGCAAACCCTGGCCAAACAAGAACAAGCACCAAACAAGAACCTAGCTAAGAAGAACTAAAAGTCCCAACTGTAGGCACAGGACCGGTACCCTGCAAAGTCGAATCAAGCAACAATAAACAACATATAGCGAAGAAATAAGCAAGCAACAACCACCCCCCCAGGAACGATGTTGTTCCAATCGCGATTGCAGAAACCCAAACATCCAAACTGAAAAAACATGAACAGGCAAGCAAGAACAACGACAACATGCAAATACGAAATCAGTGGCATGCAAAAAGAAAGCATGGACCACTGAACCAGCAACGCCATTGGAGCATAAAACTTTTAAAAATAGAAGAAAATGTCTTGTAACAAGCCTGTTAAGTAACCATTCAACACTACCAAGCCTATTAGGTAAACATTTAAGTCTATTAGAAATGCACTGTAAACATTTAAGACAAAAAATCAATGTGGCAGGACTCTAACATATCCCAAAAAGAAAATTTATATTTTTTGTAACAATAGTTCGAACACCACAGAATGTTTTGGAAAGCCAGACTTTGGATATGCCACCATATCAAACATTTCCATAAATTTACCTAGCATAAAATGCTAAACCAAACATTCGAATTAATGCTAGCATTAATCCACCATCGACGAATGCATAACATATATATATATATATAACATTGGGAATAGCGAAGCCGGCAACAGGACCTCCAATCCCTTGTCCAATCATATCATGCCAAATATAATACTTTTTTTTTATATAAAAAATGATGTTTTCAGTTCCCTGGTTCAAACAATAGATAATATGGAAATATTTGTGGTCAAAGCACAGACTAATATGAAGTCAATGATTTATCGATCATTATAGTCCCTCTATGCCTACGATAGGGACTAATAATAGTTTCATTTAAGATTTTTCTTTACGATCCAAAAATTTTGAATATTTTCAAATCAATAACTTTAAAAATAGTAAATGAATGATTTATTGTTTTAAATACTTTAGTTAAATTTATTCTCATTATTTTATTTTTTAATTTTATTCATTTTAATTCTCTTTCTCGCTATGTTCTTATTTCCTTACTTCCCTTTTCAAAAAACACTTCAAATGTTCCCCTTTTTTTTCTTAAAATATTATCTTATTAAAAAAGAACATTAGTAATAAATTAAATTAAATGAGAGGGGTTAAGATTAAGAGAGTTTTCTATATATCTAGATATTTTAGTCATTCTAGTGATCCTATTATTACATTTTTTTCCATAAGAAAAAAAAAACTTTTATATTTATAGGAGAATATACATGTTACAATCTTTCCTGCCAAGCTTTTGTTGACTTTCTTCAGGGACTATACTTGTCTATGCATCTAACTATATCAAAACATGTCTATAAAGGTCTTTTATAGTCTATTCAAACTCTCCAAAATAACATTTACATCGTTACAAAAAAAGTAATTTCTTCAGAGACGAAACTCCATAGTTTCGGTTTTTGTTCCTTCAAAAAACTCGTAGAAACCGAAATCTCTTTTTTGTAGCTGCAATGCTTCCTTTGAAATTTATTCTTCTTTTGAATTGAGTTCCCTCATAATGTATTGGAAAGTGAGCCATTCAAAGTATTTGAACATGATTTTTATATCTCTTAGCAGAGATGCTAATCTGAGATTCTGAATATTCTTAATGCCTCTTGCCCAATCTATCACCGACTTAGAGTCATTGAAAACCTGTAGCTTTGAAAAAAAAAAATCTTTTGTTGTTTCCAAGAAGTTCCAAAGTGCTATAAGTTCTTCCCTATTGTTTGTTCTACCTCCTGACGCATATCAATCCTATTATTACTTATCAAAACATACATGGAAAAATAAATTTTGCAATAAGACTATATCGGGAAAACTATTATCCATGATGTTATAACCACACAGTTTTACTAAACATTCTACGAGATATGAACGCGTAAGGCTCATATGTTCTAAAATTATCTCTATGTCATAAAAGTGCGAAATTGGTAACTCATCGAGATTACCTAGGCATAACCCACATTCAAATTCATCGACTGCCACTATAACCCCAAGAGTATATCCAATAGTGTGTAAGACATATATACCAATAAATTGTGACTCAGCAAGAGCAGAGACGTCCCAACTTCCATTGAAGTGGAAATACCCTTCAATCTTTATTACAATGAGACAATGCCTTGATGGGATTTAATGGGGTTTGATAGGTTGGATGAAAATCATCATCTCTCACCAATAGGCCCCAAAGTTCTTATACTTATAATCTATGAATGTGAAAGTCTAACATGTTCTAAGCATCTTTCGTCATCACAGAATTACAAATAACAAGGGGTGTGTATAGGCTTCCTCGTTGAGATGTTAAGTTGGCCGATTTTATATGTATTAATGACTAGATATCTTCTTAAGAACCTGTGATATCGATAGAGTGATGTGACTCCATAACTAGCCTATGCAAGGTATTAAAGGTTTAGATTTTGTTAGTATAGATCCATAGTGTAGTTAAACTAGCACAATGGTAGCCTTTACATCAGTTAACACAATGTTACCTCATTTAAGGAAAAAAAAATTCATATATGAAAGTGAATCAATATTCTCTCACAATAATATACAATGAATTTAGTGGGATTTCCATGAATTCCAAATTCACAACCAACTTAACATAGATGCATATTGAAAAATCTATTTCACTCATGATTTAATGAATATCATATATGATCAAGAAATATCTTTCATATCTATCACTATCTTACATAAATAAGCATATGATCCTTTAGCTTCTTATATATCATAATTCTAGTTTTTTATTTAATTTTTATTTATTTATTGTATTTTGAAATTGATTAAATAAATAAATAATATTTTATTTAATATTATAAATAAGTTGAGCATAATACCAATAAATATCATTTAATTTAGAAATTTTGTATACACATTTTATCAAATTAAAATAAGTTTTTCATAGAAAATTAAAAAACTTTTCACAATCCAAAATAAACAATGTATACATGCATTAAAATCAAATAAAATTACATGCTAAAAGGATAATATACTTTGAAAATATCATCTCTTATATGCCATATTATTCTATTATGTGTAAGGTTTTCAACTATATGGATGTAGAGACCCTCTCCCAAGTCCTCAAGAAGACGTAACTTGGGGTTTCTTTGGCACCCAAGTTAGGTGAGTGGGTGCCTTGGGCATTGTGAACGCACTGAGGGGATTTCCCAAGCATGAAGCGACCAAGACATTACAATGCACGAGCATGAGTTGGACACCAAGGTTGGGTGTGTTGGTCCCAAGGTGCATGATGGTTGATGAGAACATGGGTTCATTTCGGCGATCGGGTCCACCAAGGGGCACGGCGATTCATTTGGGCACATGGGACTGCACGGAGCATGACACCAAAAAAGGACGCACTGGTGAAATTTGGAGTCCCTATAAGATAACAAGGGTGCAAAACCAAGGCAAGAAGAGAAAAAGGATCTTTGTCATTCTGAGGTAGGCTTAGATGAAGAGGGGAGAGCTCCCTCAAGAAGCCAAGTCACTCCACATGGGAGGAATTGTCTTAACTTGAGGTTGATTCGATGGACATAGTGGGGCGATCTCCTTTTGGGTTGATTTTTGGGAAGTATGGAAACAAAGGTCTGTTGGAGGCATGTGTGAGATAGAAACGAAAATTGTGAGGTCTGCAGAAATGAAGAGAGAACAATTCTATGGTTGAGGGCATGTCTGAGGTGCACCTCAAGAGGTTCTAGATACAATTGCGATAGAGACTCTTAGTGAGAAATTTGTGTATGTGTGTCTTGGTGAGGTGAGGCTAGTCGTTTGACTCTTCCCGAGTTGTAAACTGAGTTGTTAGTGATTATATTGTAACTATTTCACAATAACAAAGACTTAGTCAGGTGCTAAGCATGGTTCCTGCTGCACACACTATTTATGCGTATTTTTTTCGTTTGTTCTTTCATTTTTCTCTTGGGTTCTCATGTTCATCGATGTATAGTTATATATGACTAAGTGTTAATTTTTTTAACAATTGTCTAAGTATATAGGAGTTTCACTAGAGTAGGAATGTGACTCATGGGTAGCCTAGAATGAAGTATGGGTATGCTCTAGGTGAAGAGGCGTAGTCTATACAAAGTATCGTTGATGTTGCCAAGCAGCTAAGTGATAAATGTTGTGGTGCCACACACCCTCAAGAGGTGCACGACTGCAAGATTCAACTAGGCACATTGTGGGGATGTGACAAATGGTATCAGAGCTTGAAGCACATTGTACTATTGTGGTGGTGATAGTGGATAGGGCGCAGTTGTTAAGGAAGTTTGGTGGGAAAATTTGTAGACTTGGTGAACCATTCGACGAAGTGAACAGATTCATCATAAACTTTACATCAAAATTGTGACACAGGTTCGATTGACAATATGGTGGAAAGGTAGGTCTCGATGCACACCTTGTGTAGACCAAGAGTAGAGATTGTGGTTAAATGAAGCGGTTGGAGAGGGTGGGTGAGCATAGAAATCATCATAGAACTTGTTGTAGACTTTATCGTAGATATTGTTTGCTTGTATACTTGATCGGTTTGATGTGTGATAGAAGTCAGTGTTGGATCTATTATGCGCACCTTGGAGAGACCAGGTGGAGAGTTCATTGGGTCAATTGAGCACTTGGGCAAGGAAGATGAACATAGGATTTGTTGCATGATTTATCAAGGATATAACCATGGAAGTGAGAATAGAGGGTCGTGGAAGAAGTGATAACGAAAGGGATTAGTTCTAGGTTGCAACGAGGTGTAACAGTTGGGTGTGTTGGATGACCTGGGGTGACTTAGAGAAGCTTCACACCAGGGAATTGGTTAGGAAAATTTTGATCATGACATCTTCATGTCGTGCATTATCGAGAACAACAATTGAGTTGAGATGGGTTGTTGGATGAGTGGGTTGAATGTAGCCTTTGAAAGAAGTGACTCTTCAAAGAGTTACAACAATCAATTAATATCAGTATGACTTGACAGTTAGGGGGTGTGTGCATGGTGCCTTGAAGCGAAAGCAGTCAAGGTGTGAAGATCGTAATACAATGGAGATTAGTTCGATCTGTTGCATGTAAAGTTTGGGACTTAGACAGATTTTTGAATTATATGGATGGACTCAACCTTGTATCGTAGTGAAGGTCTTGTAGGTTTTTTGATATGTGGGTGATGATCGAGGGGAGTTCATGCTAAGAGTCAGTTTCTTTGGAAAGTGAAGTTCCATGATAACATACCTGAACCATGGTTGTAGCAAAGGATTTTTTTAGAAAGGTATGGTTGGTTTTGAGTTCTTACATTTCTTAAGTGTTGCAATGATTTATTTCAAGGGATTTTGAATGACTTGGTGGTCAAGTGAATTTTTTTTCTATAGTGAGAAGAAATAGAATCGAGGGTGAATCAAGTGGTGCAGATTAAAAGAGGTCATGTAACACTTGGGATGCCTTGATGGGTTAATTTGCAGAGATCTTAGGATGAATTTATTTGATATGTTCTGTGGTGGACTTAGGAATATTTGTATGGATTTTTGGAGGTGGATTGAGGAAGCTTCATAAATATTTGATGAGTTGCATCAGACAGGTCACTGCAGTGAAGTGAGAAATGAAGTCGATTTATGCCAAGTTTAAGAGGATGGGTTGGGCACCTTGTTGTTTGGTGCCTTAGCTAGATTTGGTGGGTCATGAAATGACTTGACTGTTGTGACAACAGTGCCAGAGTTTGGATGCTTGTAGTAGGTGCATGGAAGTTCCATTCTAGGAGATGGATGGAGTCAACATAGAAGTCAAGAAAGAATTGTTGACATTCAATCTAATTGGGAAGAACTTAGGCCAAGTGACTTGGGTAGTGCTCACTTTCCTTTGGTATGGGATGGTAGATGAGGGACAGAGCACCTTGGTGAGTTGTCAATTATTGTTCGATGACTCAGAGATCTAGATAGGGTCATTGGTTGAGTTTGTTAGAGTATTGGTTCGAACATTCCAAAGGCATGGAAGTTCTTTGACATTACTCATTCTAATTGGAGAACCTTGGAAATTTCATTAAGATGTTTGAGGAGTGAGGGAATGTTGGCAACACTCATGACCGTCGTTGATTTGCATAGAAGTGACTTAACGAAAGGAGGTGAGTTGAGTACTTGACTTAGTTTGGAGGATTGTGTTCACAAGGATATTGTAGCATGAAGAAATTACTTAGGCATGGGGGTTTCTCTTGCTTTGAGTAGCATGGTTGAGAGTGAAGCCTAACCATTCTGAGACATAGATAAGTATACGCAATAACATTTCTACTTGATGAAGTACCAAGAAAAAGGCAGTCTGGATGTGGATTTCTTGGTGCAAAGATTGGCTAATTGTTCCATGAGGTGGACAATGGTGTCAATTTCCACAGATGACTTTGTTTTGGAGTCAATTCATAGTGCAGAAAGGTGAGGGATATTCTTTCCTTGGTTTGAGGGTTGTGAAGATGAATTGAATTACAAAATGAAGTTACCAGTTTATGCATGTGGGTATGCAGTCTCGAGTGTGTTTGTTGGACTCACCATTCAACTAGTTCATGACTTGGGTGAGAAAAGCAACATGCCAAGGGGTTCAAGAGTATAGATGCACCAATAGGATTTAAGTGAAACAGTTAGACATTTCCAATGAAAATAGTAGTGAGGAAAGGATGGACACTTTCCTTAGTATTTGCAGTTGGATGGACTGACAGAGTTGTGATTGAAAATACTAAGTTCATGCATGAGTAAGTTCATCTTCATGAGTTGGGCATGATGGTTGGACTAGATAATTAATTAGTCCAAGGAATGGGGGATATTAGTCTGTAGAGACATGGTATATTGGGTTGGAGTATGGATGCAACAAGAATTTAATAGGAGTTCAACACTTAGAAATTTTTGAGGTTTTGGTTAAGGTTTCAACAGTAGTTGAGGCAACATAAGCAGGGAAATGGAGAGCAATCGTCGCACTGGAAGAATTCCATCTTAGACATTATAGACACAGATATGGAAGAGAGATATTTCCATTGTAGAGAATAGTTTGTTCACACACAAATTTGGGCAGAGGGAAGTGCCGATGGTTGCACAAGTTACAAATGATTGTAGTACGAGTAGGAAACTTTGGGTTTCCACTTTTAATGGAAACTTGGGGTTTCCACTTTGAGAGAAATTGGGGTTTCTAGTTGGAACAAAACTTGAGTTTTCCAACAGACTTAATTGTCATTGGTTCATGAAAATATTCTTCATCTGGGTCCTCCAAATAATCAAGATCCCAATTTGTACCTCATGTTGAATGATGAGAGATCCCTTAATGCTTTCCTTTCAACGGGTCTCCTTCCTTCGAATCCAGCCCATCTATTCTGGAAACGAGACCTAGAGTCCTATGAGTACCTAGAGGCTTGTAGTCATCAATGGTAGGTTCTCTCGCCATCGACAATTAAGAATACATCATTGTCTCCTGATTGATGGATTCTTCAAGTGTTCAAACTCAACACCTTTATTCACTCTTGTAAGAATGTACTCGGTACCTTGATACCTACTTTCATTATCGGTAGGATGTCTCGTGTTTGTTAATGGTATACCTGAATTATAAGTAATCAAGAAAAGTCTCATTATGTTCGACCTAAACTCCTTTATTCACATTATGTAGACTTTCCCCTTTGACGAATCGTGTAGAAGACTTGAAGGCATCAATTCATAGTCGTAGCTTTCTTGAGCTATTGCTATCATTCATTGGACCAGTACCTATATGACTTCAATGATCATGGGAGATCAGATTGTACTCCATTATATACAGATATCTTCATATTTCTTCTGATATTGGTTTTCACTAGGCCTTGTTTGTGACTATGACAACCTATGGCATGTATCTACTTTTGCGTCACCTATTCATGGCCATGAACAATTTTTTGATATATTTCCACATGGATCTGCAATGTAATTCAAATTAGCAGCCATGTGTGCAAAGTCATTATAGATTGTAATATTCTTATCAACAACTATTTCATCTAGTTGGGTCTCCATTACTCCACTTCTGGAAATTATAATACATTTCTGCCATCACAAAAACTCCTCTGACCTCACACATTAGGGGGCATCTGTTATACAAAGATTTTCGTCACCCCATGCAACTTGCTCAAAAGGCATTTTCCATTTCCCTATATAGACTTGAAGTCCCTTTTTACAGTTCCAAGAGCTAAAAAATGTATTTTTCCACATATACACACCCTAACAACTATACAACATGTGTATATGCAGGTTGCACCATTACATCCCGTGTACATCGGGTTTTGTGCTCAAAATTAAAAAATGGTGTCGGGTTTCCATGTCATGTCACGGGATCCATGATACTTGACCTTACATATACTAGAAACATTCCGACTGAGCCCTTCAATTCCATTTGAAGGCTATAAATGGGCCATATCCAAGTTGTGGAGAAAGGGAGAAGAAAACAACTTTGAGAGCAAAGTTACTCTCGAGAAATTATTCCCTTCATATTGAGTCTATATCCCTTTGTCCTTTTAAGTTTGAACACATTGTTCAATGATGCAGGAGTATCGTAGGCAAGCCAGCAAAGCAAGCGTGAAGGCAAAGATAGTTGGAAACGCACCATCACATATTTTGAAAATGTTTTAAATTTAAATGAAGAGACATTAATGAAATAGCTGGGAGATGTATTCTCATTGATGTTTTGGAGGTTGTAAACAGATCTTGAGCGTTTCTCTCATCTCTCAGTTATGAAGGAATTTAAGTGTATTAAATGTAAAGTAGATAGGTGTTAATTTTTGATTTGATAGTTAGAGTTGTAGGAGGGAAAACAGATAAAAAGACACACTCGCTTGTATCATAAAGAGGAGGATTTTATTTTTTATTAAAAAGATAGAGAATTCTATAAGTTGTTGAGTTGTAGTAGAGAGTTGTAGAGAATAACCCATGTATAGGAATACTTGAGTTAATATATGAAGCTTTGACTCAATTTTCATGGTGTTATTATGCTTGTTGTTTACATCTGTTGAATGGTATATTTACAGTTGTTTTGTTTCTATGATTATGAATTTATTTCAATGTTGTTCTAAGTGCAAAGTGTGTGTCGACGAAGTTCTAAGTTTTATCTCAGAAAGCTCAGGAGAGATACTATTATTCTCATATCAATCGAAGTGCAAGGTTAGCTCAAAGTCATGCAAGGTGTGCGCAGGCTGGGTGAGGTCTTGGATTTTACCAATCCAATAGGAATATTGAAAGATTGTTTTTGCAAAGAGTGCATAGAGTCGAACATCCAAATAACCAGAGGTTATTTGAAACTGTCGCAAGGAGTGCATGTAGGGACCTTTTTGGAAGCCTTGAGTTTGTAAGTGAAATCTCAGAAGGGATAGAAATTTTCAAGTGTTCAAAGGGATATGGAGGTCAAAATCGTCTCGCAGAAGTCAAGTTCAGGAGGGAGGACGCCAACTCATTTGGCCAGAAGTCCTTGAGAAGTTAAATCGGACGGTGGAATCGCTTTAAGAGGAAGTGTCGATTTACTGTGGGTTGTTGGATCTCACAGACCAACGAGAGGATTAAGACTAAGTGTTTCTCAGCACTCATAAGATCAGAAGGAATAGAGGTCCTCGGTTTAGGATCAATAGGAGTCGTTGATCTCATCCTTGAATTTCGCTATTTTGGAATTCGAAAAGTGGAGGAAGTTGTGACTCGGAGTCAAGAGTCGCGAATTCCCGATTCACGAAGTCCTGAAAGAACTACGACCATAAAAATGAGGGGAGATCAGAGTCGTTGATCTGTGGCAGGGGTTGTAGTGATTTCAGAATTCGGTGAAAGGAGTTGTTGCATAGTAGGTCACTGATACGCGAAATCTAGGGTGCCGAAAGAATTGGGCCCCAACTCATAGCCAAAGGTCACATCAGATAAAATTCAAGGGAGGAGTCAAGATCCATTAGCCCTTTTAGGTTTTCAAATATTGAAGAACCAAGGGGACTTACATCAAGATTTGTGGGGTCGCGAAGTTTGAATTGCCCCTTTCGGAAAGGGTCGTGGTCATAGTTGTTTGTCACGTGGGTGAGAGTTAGTGCCTTGTGTATGTTTGCACCGCCATAACTGATAAGGACCTATGGATACACACAGTGGTCCGTGTGTTTTAGTTGGATTTCCTATAGGGAAATCGAAGAGTCAATATGACTCAAGTGGAAAGTTAGAACGATCCTAAGATCGAGAGGTCGTCCCAAACCTACTGTGGCAGGGGGGTGATGTGCCAGAGTGGTATCAGAGGTTACAATCTTTGTTTATGTAGGAGAAAGGAGACATAAAACAAGTTGTGATTTGAATTCCGCAAGGAACAGATTGAAACAATGGTGCCAAGAATGAGAGAAAGACCAATGCCCGATCCAATTATGGAAAGAGAGATGAGAGAAATTTGTGCTCGATTAGATGCTATGGAAACAACACAGAGACGGACAACTGACGTTGGATATGTCAGTGAAGCCGAAAGAAAAAATGATACAGGAGCTGAGGAAGAAGTTGCCGCCGAAGATGTTGCACAAGAATGTCTATTCAGGGATGTTGCAAGAATCGGAGCTAGAGAAAATATGGATATTCTGATGTATGAAGGAAACTTAGACGTTGAAGAGCTTCTAGATTGGTTTAGAGCTCTAGACAAGTACTTTGACTATGAGGATGTCGAGGAAGATAAGAAGGTTAGACATGTCGTTACCAGACTTAAAGGGCATGCAACACTGTGGTGGGTTGAACTGCAGGTTGACAGGCACTACAAAGGCAAGCAAATAATCAAAAACTGGGATAGGATGGTTGCAAAAATGAAAGCCAAATTTATACCCAGGGACTACTAGATCAATCGGTTTCGAAGAATGTAGAATTTAAGACAGAAGGTGATGACAGTGAAAGAATACACTAAACAATTTTACAGGATTAACATTAGAGAAGGTCATCGAGAAAGCGATGATGAGAAGGTTGCCAGATATATGAATGGTTTGAGATATGACATTCAATATGAAATAAGCATGACGACAATTAGAAACATAGAAGATTCTTATCAAACGTCTTTGAAGGCTGAAGAAAAATTGGCTCGAAAGCAAGGTCAAAGAGCCAGAGGTCAAAGTCAGAGCAGAGGAACATCAATTTCCCAGGACAGAACTTAGAAGTCCGATGAGGAAGAAAAGAAACCTCATACTCACCTTGAAAGAGGAGGAAGTTCACAGGGGATACAGTATGCCGACAAAAACACTTTTCTGCAAGCTAGAGGAAGAGGAAGAGGCAAAGGAGGTGAGATAGAATGTTTTTTCTGTGGAAATATCAGACATAAATATTTTAAATGTCTCGTTTGGAAAAATGATGGAGGCGAAGCTCACATTTTGGAAGCATAAAGGAGAAATTTTGAGGCAGAAGACGTTGAGGGCGGAAGATTCTTGATGATGTGGAAATTTCTCTTGAAGCCAGAGAAGGAGGCAGAGAACCCATCCCAAAGAAACAGTCTATTTCGGACTACATGAAAAACAAAAGAAAGTGTATGCAAGGTGATAGTGGATAGTGGAAGCACAGATAACCTAGTATCCACAGAAATGGTGGAGAAGCTAGAATTGGAGGCAATTGCACATCCGAGCCCATACAAGGTTTCTTGGTTGCAAAAGGGACATCAGGTAACTGTTAGTAAACAATTTCTAGTTGAATTTAAGATAGGGGGATATAATGATGAGATCCTGTGTGATGTTATTCCCATGGATTTCTGTCATATTTTGTTAGGGAGACCATGGAAATATGATAGGAATGTTGTTCATGATGGGAGAAAGAACACATACACCTTGGAAAAGAATGGTAGAACGCATATGTTGTTGTTGATTAAGGATAAGGAGGTGAAACTAGAAGCCAACAATACCATACTTATCATGAGTGGAAAGGAACTTCTTGATGAAGTCAAGAAGGAAGAAGACATGCAGTTTGCGGTGGTAAGAAAACCTAGAGTCATCTTAACCCATACCAAGATAGATGATCTACCTGAGGAAATTCAGGGACTGCCAGAGCAGTTTTCTGATATCGTAGTGGATGAATTACCTTGTTCATTGCCACCTATCAGAGGCATAAGCCATCACATTGATCTTATATCTGGAGCGAGTTTACCAAATAAAACAACGTTCAGAATGACGCCACAGGAGAATGAAGAAGTCAAAAGACAAGTCCAGGATTTGATGGACAAAGGATTGGTTAGAGAAAGTTTGAGTCCATGTGTTGTACCTACAGTGTTATGTCCAAAGAAAGATGGTGTATGGAGAATGTGTATAGACTCGAGAGCTATAAACAAGATCACCATCAGGTACAGATTCCCTTTACCAAGGATGGATTGCTTGAGTGCAGCAAAGTTTTTTTCAAAGATTGATTTGAAAAGTAGATATCATCAGATTAGAATGAGAGAAGGTGATGAATGGAAGATAGCATTCAAGACGAATGAAGCACTGTAAGAATGGATTGTCATGCTATTTGGTTTGACGAATGTGCCTAGTAATTTCATGAGGTTGATGAACGAAGTCTTGAAAGATTTCATAGGAAAGTTTGTAATCATACATCTTGATGATATATTGATCTTCAGTAAGACTGAAGAAGAACATCTGAAGTATTTAGCTGCAGTGATGAGAAGGTTACAACAAGAGAAATTGCTAATAATTTTGAAGAAGTCATATTTCATGAAGACATAACTCATTTATTTAGGTTTTGTAATCTCTTCGAACGAATTGAAGATGGATCCGGAGAAAGTAAGAGCGATCAGAGATTGGCCATCACCAAAGAGTATCTTTGAAGTTCGAAGCTTCCATGGATTAGCCAGTTTTTACAGGAAGTTCATCAGGAATTTCAGTGGGATATGCGCACTGATGATGGACAGAGTCAAGAAAAGACACAAATATTTTCATTGGATAGAGGAAGCGAAGAAAAGTTTCAAGTTGCTGAAGGAGAATATAACTGGACAACCAGTTTTGGTTTTTCCAGATTTCAGCAAGACATTCCAAGTGAGATGTGACACAAGTGGATTTGCAATTGGATCATTCTTAAGTCAAGATAACAAGCCGATTGCATACTTCAGTGAGAAGCTGAATGAAACCATGCTAAAATATTCCACGTATGATAAGGAGTTTTATGCAGTCATACAGGTCTTGAAAAAATGGAGACATTATTTGGTTCCAAAGGAGTTTCTCTTGTGCAACGATAATAACGCTTTGCAATTCGTAACCCGACAAGAAAAGTTGAACCAAACGCATGCAAAATGGGTTGAATACATGCAAAATTTTACTTTTGTTATAAAGCATATTTCTGGAACTGCTAACAAAGTTGTTGATGCTTTGAGCAGGAAATGTTTGATTCTGCAGGAGTTTAGAGTAAAGACCTTAGGTTTTGATAACCTCAAGGAAATGTACAAGGATGATGCAGATTTCAAAGAAGCTTATGAAGCATGTGAGAATCCAATTCTTAGAGATAGAAGCCAATGGATTGAATATATGATTCGAGATGGACTATTGTTCAGGGGTAATCAGTTGTGTATTCCGAAGAGTTCTATGAGAGAAAATATTCTGAAGGAAAAGCATAGTGGGGGATTGGCTAGACATTTCGGCCATGACAAAACATTCGTGCAATTGAATGGATCATATTATTGGCCAGGGATGAGGACAAATGTCAAGAAATTTGTGAACAGGTGCAGAATTTGCCAGCACACAAAGGGGAAAAGACAGAATACAGGGTTGTATCAGCCATTTCCAGTACCAGAAAGGCCATGGGATGCAGTAAGTATGGATTTTGTGTTAGGATTGCCAAGGACTCAAAGAGGGTGTGACTCAATCTTTGTGGTAGTCGATAGATTTTCCAAAATGGCACATTCCATTCCATGTCAAAAAACCAGTGATGCAACTGACATTGCAATTTTTTTTTTCAAGGAAGTTGTTAGACTTCACGGCTTACCCAAGAGTATTGTATCAGACAGGAATACCAAATTTGTTGGTCATTTTTGGAGAACCATATGGAAAAATATGGGGACTAATCTATCTTTTAGCTCATCATATCATCCTCAGACGGATGGACCGAATAAGGTAGTAAATCGAAGCTTGGGAGACTTGTTAAGGAGTTTGGTGGTTGAACATCACAGTCAGTTGGATCAGATTCTACCACAAGCGGAATTTGCATATAATAATTCACCAAACCGAAGCACATGACGAAGCCCATTCCATATTATGTATGGAATGTAGCCAAGAGGAGTATCTGACTTAAGGGACTTGGAGCAGACTGAATTCAGAAGTGTTGGAGCAAAGAATTTTGCAGTAGAGATGCAGGAGCTACACAATCAAGTTAGAGAGTGATTAGAGAGTTCCAACTAGGAATACAAGCGCAGAGTAGATCAACACATAAGAGAACTTCAGTTTGAAGTAGGATATTTGGTTTTAGCGCATCTCAGAAAGGAAAGATTCCCAAGGGGAACATACAATAAGCTAAAGATGAAGAAAATTAGACCATGTAAAATCATAAGAAAGTTCGAGGCTAATGCTTATGAAATTGAATTACCGGATGGGGTAGGAATATCACCCATATTCAACATAGCAGATATGTACCCTTATAGAGATGATGAAATAGGAACATAAGAGAATCATAGGGAAGTTCAATGTATTAAACAATTGCCTATAACTAAAAAGTCGCAGATGGAAAATATAATTGACGAGAGAGTTGGGAAGAAAACCCGAAGGAAGACATATTTTGAATATTTGGTCAAGTGGAAAGGACACCTGATTGAATATGCCAGTTGGGAGAATGAAGCAGATATCCAAAGACATGAACAAATGGTATAGGAGCTCATGAATAGGAGTTCATGAATTTTTCTAGCCAAAGGAGTATGATGCAAGAGCATCGTAGGCAAGCCATCAAAGCAAGCATGAAGGCAAAGACAGCTGGAAACGCACCAACGTACATTTTGGAAATATTTTAAATTTAAATGAAAAGACATTAATGAAATCGCTGGGAGACGTATTCTCATTTATGTTTTGGAGGTTGTAAACAGATCTTGAGCGTTTCTCTCATCTGTCGGTTATGAAGACATTCAAGTGTATTAAATGTAAAGTAGATAGGTCTTAATTTCTTATTTGATAGTTAGAGCTGTAGGAGGGAAAACAGATAAAAAGACACCCTCGCTTGTATCATAAAGAGGAGGATTTTATTTTTTATTAAAAATATAGAGAATTATGTAAGTTGTTGAGCTGTAGCAGAGAGTTGTAGAGAAGACCCCATGTACATGAATACTTGAGTTAATATATGAAGCTTTGACTCAATTTTCATGGTGTTATTATGCTTGTTGTTTACATCTGTTGAATGGTATGTTTACAGTTGTTTTGTTTCTCTAATTATGCATTTATTTCAATGTTGTGTTATCTGTATGATTTCATGTTAAATGTATGAAGTATGTGAGAGAGGAAGAATGAGTTTCAATTGTTTCTCTTTTTGAGAATTCCTGCAAGGAGTGCAACGAACGTTCGCAAGGTGTGCGTCGATGAAGTCCTGACTTTTATCTCAGGAAACTCAGGAGAGATGTCGTTGTTCTCATATCAACCGAAGTGCAAGGTTAGCTCAGAGTCGTGCAAGGTGTGTGCAGGCTGGATGAGGTCTTGGATTTTACCAATCCAAGAGGATGATTGAAATACTGTTGCTGCAAAGAGTGCACAGAGTCGAAGATCCAAATAACCAGAGGTTATTTGAAACTGCTGCAAGGATTGCATGCAGGGACCCTTTTGGAATCCTTGAGTTTGCAAGCAAAAGCTCAGAAGGGATAGAGCCTTTGAAGTGTTCAAAGGGAGACGGAGGTCGAAATCATCTCGCAGAAGTCAAGTTCAGAAGGGAGGATGCCAAGTCATTTGGCCAGAAGTCCTTGAGAAGTTAAATCGAACAATGGAATCACTTCAAGAAGAAGTGTTGATTTACCGTGGGTCATTGGATCTCGCAGACCAGCGAGAGGATTAAGACTGAGTGTTTCTCAGCACTCATAATATCAGGTGGAATAGGGGTCGTTGGATTAGGATCAATAGGAGTCGTTGATCTCATCCTTGAATTTCGCTATTTTGGAATTCGAGAAGTGGAGGAAGTTGTCACTCAGAGTCGAGAGTCGTGAATTCTCGATTTACGAATTCCCAAAAGAACTAGGACCGTCAGATTGTGGGGATCTCAGAGCCCTTGATCTGTGGCAGGGGTTGTCGTGATTTTGGAATTCGACGAAAGGATTTGTTGCATAGCAGTTTACTGATACGCAAAATCCTGGGTACCGAAAGAACTGGGCCCCAGCTCATAGCCAGAGGTCACATCAGAGAAAAGTCAAGGGAGGAGTCAAGATCCATTAGCCCTTTCGGGTTTTCAGAGATTGAAGAGCCAAGGGGACTTACATCAGGATTCATGGGGTCGCGAAGTCCGAATTGCCCCTTTCAGAAAGGGTTCTTGGTCATAGTTGTTGGTCACGTGGGTGAGATTTAGCGCCTTATGTATGTTCGCACATGCATAACTCATAAGGACCTGTGGATACACACACTGGTGTGTGTGTTTTAGTTGGATTTCCTGTAGGGAAATCAAAGAGTCAATCCAACTCAGGTGGAAAGTTAAAATGATCCTATGACCGGGAGGTCACGCAGAACCTACTATGGTAGGGGGGTGCTACACCATTCAACCCCCAAGCTCTTCCCTATTTGATGGAGAACCTCATTGTCTCTCTTATATGAGCTTGCCTTTGGTGGAGGATTGAAGTGGTGAAGGCCCAACTAGAAGGGACTTAGTTTCTCGGTTCCGAACGTGCCGACACATAAGTTTGTCATTCATACACTTCCGTTGATAACATTTTAATAGAAATACTCTTTTCTCATCCAATTAATGTCTTGCAAATATTTGAATTTGTATTCCATGGCCGTATTTGTTATGAAAATTGATGGATTATGCTATTGTATGTGTTAACTTTATATATTATCACCATATGCTTGCGTATCTTGGTTGTTGGGGACAAGTTGCAGATGTATTGCTTTGAGTTAAGTGCTCAATGATGGACTTCCTCGAACTTCTGAACGAGGTAGGCTCTTTATATTGTCTTGTTAACATATTTGTTTATATAACATACTGGAGATTAGAATTGATTTCTGCAGTCATTTCTATCTGTTGTGATTTGCCCCATGCCATAGAGTGAGTTTCCTCCTAACAACTAGACCCATTATTTCACAAGATAATAATGAGCTCTTATCTATTTTAACAAGAAAGTAAATAAATCATAATCAGACTCTTTATTACTAAATGATTCGTATAGTTGATTCTCAACATGAAACTCATTATACTCTATGAAGAGAGTATAAGGGTATCCATCAGAACACCAGATTCAAAAATTGGAATTGACGGTCCTTGAGTGTGGCATCGCTCCGGGGTATCCGCAAACCCATGTACAAAACCCACAAGCATAGTATGTTAAATAGATATGAGAATAGTGCAAACCTGAAGTACATACTATAAATAAATTCATCTCTCACAATAAAAATCGATAGCTCGGATGAGTTGCTAGAGGAAAATCGTTCATTACCAAAAGCAGTGTAGTATGCACACTTATACAAAATCTTTGATAAAAGAAACTATTTATGAACTAAGGGAATGCCCCCCCTCCCCCCCATATA
>ML798157.1:408449-419241 GCA_009831015.1 Picea engelmannii
CACACGAAATACACACAGAAAAATAGATTATTATTGCACACATACATACGTACATATATAGTTGAACTCAGATTCAACTTACCCCAAACATAGCTATGGAGGTTGAGAGAATATCTCAACAACTCCTACAAATCTTCAACTAAACCAATCTAGTCTTCTAAACTAAGCATTATTCCAACACCCTCCCTTAATGCTTACTTTACAAATTACAATACTTAATCACAATTAAAAAATTACAACACTTGAACTTTCGTCTGTCTGTCTGGTCTTCCTCAGCACTGAAACTCACTCTGCAGTCACACGGCTTCCACTCTTTCTTCTTCCTCTTCTTCGAGCTTTCCATCGACACATTTAAAGTCAAAACGCCTCTGACCATCTTTCTTGCACTTGTATACTAGACAATTTGACAACTTGGCTCATCGGGGCTTCCGTGATAAAAGTTGACAATTATTGATGCATTCTATGAACTTTCCTTCATCTGTCGGATTTTTTCTTTCGGCTATCCTTCAGTATCTAGAAGAAAAGTTTGGATACTGAATGTCCTCAACATTCCTTTACACAAGGTGACTTCCAATAAAAACAATGTAGTTGATACTGGGGCTACCAGCTTGCATCAAAATACAAGTTTTTATTTTACATAGACACTTACACACAAAACTTTAAACTCACCACGTAAAGGTAACCTGTAATTGTCGATCTTGGAGCACCGAAGTACATCAAGAGTCTACAACATATAACACATTCGTACACATACTCAAACCAGTGATGTATTCTCTTGGCACCGAAGAACATCGAGAACCACTCGCTATAACATATGCTACTCTGTTCAATGATTGGTTCTTCATTGTATATACAAAATGCAAACTTGAACAATAGCACACTACAAAATAACAAGATGGACACACACTACAAACAAAGATTGGCACAAACAACTAAAGGATGCAAGGGCAACCTTCCCCCATTCTGACCAACACATTCCTCCTTCAGATATGCTTCATGACTTTCCTCTACACGGGGCATTTATTCAATAGTGGCAGCTTCAACAATCTGGGCGGCTTCTATTCTCCTTTTGCTATCGGTGATGGCCCGCAACCGAAGGTTCAAATTATGGTGGGCAAACAGATCTCTGGATACTGTGAATACAGTGAGCAGATCTCTTTTGCAACAGATGACAATATGGTGAGCATCGACCTCAAAGTCACACCGTAGAATTTATGGTTTCCTTTGACTAATGGCACATCTCAGATCTGAATCAATACGACTCATGGTTGCGTGCACAAACCCTAGTGGGAGCCTGAGAACCCTATTGCATTGAGACAGTAGTGTGGGCTCAGATCGTAATCCAGTAAGCTGAGACTCCGTCATGCAACACCGCTCCTCCTCTTTACGTCAACACAGATACACACCACTGGTCAAACAAATATAACCATCGCAGTCCCTCACGCAGTGATTCAGTCACACACAACGAACAATAGTTCACACCGTCAGCCTCCAGTAAGCAATATGCTCCAACAATAACTCACTTAAAATAAAAAATTAATATACTCAGCAACATACAGAAATTTAACACTCTCCTACACTACATACACTACATATGTACAAATCTATGAGCTTGCAATCTATCTCATATTCCAGTCCCTCTCATGAGAGAGTCAAGACTGTTCTAGCTCTCATACCAAGTTGGGAAACATGAGAGCAGTGAGACACACGAAATACACACAGAAAAATAGATTATTATTGCACACATACATATGTACATATATAGTTGAACTCAGATTCAACTTACCCCAAACATAGCTGTGGAGGTTGAGAGAATATCTCAACAACTCCTACAAATCTTCAACTAACCCAATCTAGTCTTCTAAACTAAGCATTATTCCAACAATCCTATCCTTAGGCCCATTTGTAAACCCCAGTCTCATCATACATATTACAAAATATAGAATTGTTCCAAACTAGAGGAATCTCATCCAGGAATCTCTGATCCATAAGACTGGGGAAAATCATGTCCGGACCATTGAATCCTTTTGAGAAACTAGTGCAATCCTCGGCTGAAAAAATTTTGGTTTTGTTTTCCATGATAGACAGTTGCTCAGTGCGACAACAAGTATATTCCAGATTTTCTGTGCCTACTTCTGCATCGATTACCTCAAAGGATAAATCGTTGTCATTCGTTTGCTTCTTCTCTTTTGATTTATGGGTAGACTTCTGGTCCAAGAGCCTCCGTAGGTTATTGGCTGAGGAATATCCCTGATTCACGAGACTGGAGGGAATTAGAGAAATCTCATCCAGTAATCCATGATTCATCATAGTGGGGGAAATCATGTCCGTGTCACTGAATCCTTTAGAGAAACCAGAGAAATCCTCCGTTGGAAACTTTGTAGCTTCTTTTTGCATGATAGATACTTGATCATTGATATCAAAGGTATATTCGAGATTTTCTGTGCCATCTTCTGCAGCGATTATCTCAGAGGATGGACTTTTATCTTTCCTTCGCCTATTCTTCTCCTTTGATCGATGGGCAGATTTCCCTGTTAGCCTCTGAACCAAAAACCGAAAGTTTTCTGGGTCAGTTTTGATTATTTTGGGTTCATAAACATACACAATACGGACCTTTGGACTGACGATATTGTTGTAGTGAGAATACTTTCTTGACCTTCCTTCATCCTTGGCAGCAGAATAGGACTTGGAAATCACTTGAGAGCATTTGTTGGCAGCCAGCATAGCATGAAATTCCGATCTAGTTTTGGGTGCAGCTCCATCCATTTTGGTCTGACGGATTCCTCTCAGCTTGGTGATGAATCACACTATGGATATGATGTTTTCCAGGTAATCTGAAGATCAAATCAAACAGGCACGGATGACTTCCAACGACGTGAATTCCACCTGTGAATTGAGCATGACAAATAACGAAATCATAAGTTAATCCCTATGATTTTTGCTGTCAGAAAGATTATTCCATGTATAAAGCTTCAAATTTCAGAATCTTCTGTGACTGAAAAACCGTGTGAACCCACTTGACCTTTCAGTTTGAAAACTGAGTTTTCAAACCTCGTTCGTATTAGAATTTGGATGTCCGATTCAAACCTTTATTGATGCTTTAGAAGTGAACATTGCTGCAACTTCAACTCCATGAAGCATCTTCTAACAGCTCGAAGGGTGAACTACGAGACCTTGGTGGATAGTTCACAGTAACGATCTTGATTTGAAGCGTCATCGGAGCTTCAACTTGTTGGAAGAGTCAATTCGGTGCAGCTGTGAAATCAGATTTGCGTAAGCTCCTCTAATCTCCCAGAGATATCCAACATCCGATTTGCAATTTGGCCGTCAAATACCGAGGATCGGTATGAGAAGTTTGAAGCTCTCTGATTATGGTGTTGAATTGTCATTAGAACAACCGAAACTAGCTGACTTGATCTTCTTCTCTTCCATATGTATTTAATGATGGTTTGAATTTATCAAATAGGAATATGTTAAGTACTTGGATGTTGAATTAATCAAATTCGGAACATGCAGTGATGTTGAATTTATCAAATTGGGAATATGTTGCGTACTTGATAGTGATGGCATTGGTTCGTTCGTTTTCAGTATCTCTTTAGCATTATGTACTGGGTCCGTACGTCCCTTGAGAAGTCACTCCACGCATGGGATATATGGTCCCATGAAGCATGAGGACGGCAGCGCTTCGTACGGCAAGAAAAAAAATCGGCCACTTAAAACATTGAATCTGGGAGCATTGTGGGGCCAGTCGGGCCTGTCTTACCTTGTAGTTTTGGTCTACGTCTTTCGTTATTGTTATAATAAGGAAGTGGTTATTATATCTCACTTAAAAATGTTAACACCTTCGTAATTAATAGGATAAGAGAACTAGCTTAGTGACGTAGTCATCCATTTATGGGATGTTTCATTTTTCCATTGCTCTTTCAAAGTCAACATTTTATACTATTTGGTTCGGCGAAGAGATGACAAAATGGATATGTACGAGAGTTTGTATTGCCTTTAGTACAAAACCGTCTCCATGAGACCGTACGGTTAGAGAAATTTTCTCGGTCCATGTTATGTTTTAAAAAATGGACCTCGGATTTCATTAGGGTTTTGTCATGTATGATGGATAGTTAGTGTAGGATACGTATTCACATTAAAGGATTTAAAAATTTAAATGGTTGTAGGACATAGTTTCTAAGTTCGAATTTGAATTCCATAGAATTCCGTGGCAAGATTTTTTTATTCTAAATAAAATGGGTATAAAGGTATAAATTCAGTATTATACTTTGCCAACTGCACAATCCATGACATAGATCATAATTGAGGACACAAAGACTTGCTAAAATCACCACAAAACATTTGCTGTCACCAGGCACTACCACAACCAGGTTTTTGTCACCAGACACTACCACTGCCCTGTCCACCCCTCAAACCCTTGCCAGAAACCCGAAAGTTCTTCTTGACCATCATCATGCTACCTAAAAACCTAGACCCTGGGCACACGAATCGAATTTCACCAACCATTCGGCGGAATCTAACGAATTGCCGAATTTCCAAATTCATTTTGCGGATTCCGCCGAATTTGATAACTATGGTGCAGGATACGTATTCACATTAAAAGATTTAAATGTTTATAGCGTTATGATGATTGAATACGACACGAGCTAAATTAAGCAGTTTAGTGAAAACCATACCTTTTGACCAAATCCACTGAAACACTATAACTATTCTCTTCTAGATTTAGAAGTATGTACTTATATTATTTCTAATTTATAGGGATTCTTAAGGAGCTCACAATATGATTTTGTTCTATTATTTAGATATTCTAAAAGACTTCACAATATCATTTTCTTAAGTAATGTTTCTAATTAAGAGACTGGAGATTCAAAATTGAATATTTAAGTATAAATTTGAGGTTGTAGGATAAAGAGTTGTAGATTAAAGCTAACAAAAAAATGATATGATCATAAATTTCATTATTAATAATAATAAAATCATATATTGTGTGTTATAAACTAATAAATAGATGTCTTCAATCCTCGCTTCAATCACAACTAATATATTATTGATGGTTTTGGAATATTTGCAACATATTTTTTTGTTATTGGGATGCCTCTAATCTCTCGGATCAAGGGGGTGCGCGCAGTTTACTCTACAAAACGCAGCTACAAATATTGTGCATCAAACATGCTACGCCACATAGTTCTCAAGACCAGTGCATGGTATACAGACTGTTCAGTTTGTTGCATGTTGTGAATACACACACTTAATGAAATGATTTATGAATGCACAATAACAGAGTACTATGCTTAGCACATAAACTCAGTAATAAGACAAAACCTTGTCAATACACAAAATGCTTGATATTAATACAAAATACAATGACAGAGATGAGCTTCAACTCCAATGACTCCTTACACTCCTCAGTTGTTGTTGATTCTCGACTGTTCTTTCTACCTCTCTTTTTTGTGCTCCATACTACATCATCCAAATAACTAAATGACTCAAACTTATATAGACTCAGACTGAAACTTCCTACCGAAGATAAGACCGACTCAACATTAAACACTACCATTAATATGATTGACTCCTCAACTGCTTATCAGAACTCGAGAAGATAGAGATCGGCTCCATTATAGCTTCCTTCTTGCCGACTTACATTTTAGTAAATGTGCAATTTTGCACTTACAGACTGTCAGACTAATTGATTGACAATTCGACTACTGACAGATTGAATGACAGACAAATTGGAGGAGACGTGAAGACCTCACCGACTTGTAGTTACTATTTCCAACACCCCCCCCTTAATTATAAGTAGGTGGGATTACAAAAGAAAATTACATCAAAAATTTGAATTTTCATTTTACTGTCATTCATTTGTTACTGTGCTGACTCTCGGACTACTGCAGTGATGCTAAATTGCATCTCTTCCTAAATCCTTTGTAAAAATGTCTGTGATTTGTTCCTTTGACCTGCATAATTCTAAACAGATCTCTTTCTTATTCACCAATTCTCTGATGAAATGATACCTTGTATCAATGTTCTTGGTTTTCTTGTGAAACACATGATTCTTTGATAACATGATGGATGAATTGTTGTCACAGAATACTGTTGTTGGTTCCTGTTGTTCCTGCAACAAATCTTTTAACATTCTTCTCATCTAAATTGCTTGACAAGTTACGCTTGTAGCTACGACGTACTTTGTGTCTGCTAAAGAGAGTGTCACTACGGGCTATTTTCTTGATTCCCATGATACCATACATGTTCCAAAATGGAATGTGTACCCATAGGTACTTTTTATGTCATCTATGTTGCCTCCATAATCAATGTAAGTGTATCCAATGAGTTTGAAGATTTCTGAAGTGGAGTACTTTAAGCCAAAATATTTTGTTCCATTCACATACCTCAAGATTCTCTTTCCTTCCTTCCAATGTGATTATTTTGGAGTTTCCATGGACCTTGAAATTATGCTCACTCCATAGATAATATCAGGTCTTTTCGCCGTGAAATACATAAGACTTCCTGCCAATATTTTAAACAGTGTGGAATCCACCTTGGACCCTTTATCTTCCTTTCTTAACTTCAATCATGTTATGACAGGTGTTGGTGCTGCTTTGGAATTCATCATATTGAATCTTTTCAATATTTTATGCGCATATTTAGACTGTGAGATAAATATGCCAGTTTTGGACTGGTGAACTTCTATTCCCAAAAAATATCTCATAAGCCCTAAATTAGTCATTTCAAATTCATCCTCCATGAATGACTTGAATTATTCTATGCTGAAATTACTTGTAAATATCAAATCATCTACATATACACAAACAATTAATATGTTACCTTGCTGATTTGATTTGATGTACAATGTTGGCTCATTTTCACTTCTCAAAAATCCATTCTGTGTGAGATAGGAATCTATGTGACTATACCAAGATCTCATAGCTTGCTTTAACTGATACAATGCTCTCTTCAATTGTACACTTTGTCTTCTTGTCCTGGAACCTCATAACTTTGTGGTTGTTCCACATATACTTCTTCTTCTAAGTTTCCATTTAGAAATGTTGACTTTACGTACATCTAATGAATTGGCCATTTGTACTATGCAACAATTGCTAAGACAGTTATGATTGTGTCCATGCGCGCAACTGGTGCAAATGTATCATTGAAATCAATTCCATCTTTTTGTGTAAAGCCCCTTGCAACTAACCTTACCTTGTACTTCTACACTTTTTCTTCTGCATCTTGCTTGGTTTTATAAATCCACTTGACACTTATGGCATCCTTGTCATTAGGTACATCAACCAATTTCTATGCTTGATTGCTCTCTATGCATCTAATTTCTTCATCCATGGCTTGTGCCCATACATCATCTTTGACTGCTTCTTCAAATCTTAATGGATCATCTATTTCTGAAAACAAAGAAAAAATTGAAAATGAATTTACTGCATCTTCATTATAGATGCCATACAAATATCTTGTCTTTCTTGGTAACAGACATGCTAAAGTTGGATTTGGATATGTAGAACTACTCGGACTGCTTGCTGGTGTTTGTTGCGCTCTAGGTGTAGACTATGCACTTGTTGTTCTTACTGGAGTACTATGCACGATATTTTGCATCACAGTGCCAGGTGTAGATGGGACTGCACACTAAATTATACATGGTGTTTGATCCACGTCATATTTTGTTTCATCATGCGCCATTGCATCAATAATTTTGACTGTCTTTACTATGGTTCCATCCCATGCTTCATTCTCCATGAACTGAACATTGCGGTTGATTATGAATTTTCTTGCTACATGGTCATACAACTTGTATCCTTTTGTTTCTTCAAAATATCCAACAAATATACATTTATTCCCTTTGTTTTCAACTTCCTTCTAAGCTCATCTGGAACATGTGTGTATGCGACACAACCGAAATTTTTTAAGTGCGTCACATTATGCTTTGATATTGTCCATGCTTCTTGAGGAACTTTGTTCTTCACACTCTTTCTCGGACATCTTTTCAAGATGTATACTTCAGTTTCTACTACCTCAACCCAATACTCATTTGAAAAATGTTTGGTTGTCAACATATTGCGCACCATTTCCATGATGGTTTTGTTCTTTCTCTTTGTGACACCATTTTGTTGCAGTGTATATTGCACGGTAAATTGCTTGTAGATGCCATGAAGTTTACAAAAGTTCTAAAATTATCTTGAAATGTATTCTCCTCCTCTGTCAGTTCTTAGACACTTGATGTAATAACCACTTTGTTTCTCCACAAGTGATTTCAACTGCTGAAAACAACCCAATGCATCAAATTTATGCATTAACAAATAAATCCATGTCTTTCTTGAGAAATCATTAATGAATGTTAGAAAATAAGTATTGCCTCCTATAGATGGAGTTTGCATTGGTCCACAAATGTCTGAATGTATAATTTCCAGTCTATCTTTTTCTTTGTAATACTTTCCAACTGGAAATGATTCTCTGTGTTGTTTTCCATAAATATGCAGCCTTTACATATCTTTTCTGGTTTTTCAATTAATGGAAAACCTTTTAACATGTCCTTTGTGTGTACCAACTTCAGACCTCCAAAGTTCAAATGTCCAAATCTGAAATTCCATGACCAGAAATCATCCCGAATTTCAATTTGGAATGTTTCCTTCATATCTGCACAATTTTCTCCTTTCTTGATACCGCGTGCACTATTTTCCTCATTAGTATTGCACGCACTTTCTGCTGTAAATTCAGTGTCTAACTATGCACTTCTTCTGTTATCAACAATTTGCATTGTATTTTTCTTCTTGGTTGGCTTCAATGTCAATGGGAACATCTTGTTACTTGTCATCTGGATTTTTTCAATAAGTTGATTGCTTGGGCATTTGTCCATAATCACACCGTGATTACCTTCCATGTAGATTATGTATCCTTTCTATAACAATTGTCCTGTGCTCATAAGATTATGCTTCAGACCATAAACATAATATACATTAGAGATAACTCTATGTTCTCCTTTCTTGGTTAAGATGTTTATACTACCTTTTCCTAAGAAGTGACATGGATATTTGTTCCAAGTGTAACCTTGGCTTGGACAAACTCATCCAAACTAGAAAACGATTCTATGTTTCCTGTCATGTGATTATTGCATCCTGAATCTAAATACCATATGTCAAATGGACGTGTTTGAGAAACATTGGATTCAACTGGTGACACTATATTAGGAATTTTTATAGCACTAGTCATTTCTACAACATGTTCCATAAACATAGCTCGAGTTTGGTTATTTGCACTATTTGACTGATCTTGACTTTGCTTGATCTGATTAGACTATCTCTTCCTACACTCATAAGCATAATTTCCATAGTTTACACAATAATGGAATTGAACCTTTGACATTTTGGTTCTCTGACCACTTTACTGACTGGTACTTGGGTTTTGACCTCTTCCATCAATATTTCTAGAAATGCTACTACATCCACCTCTAACATAACTTCTTCCTTTTCCTCTAGCGTTATCTCTCCCCCTTCCTCTTCCACGAATTATAGATGACTATGTGGAAAATGAATTCTCTAATGGCATACCTCTGTGTTCATGATTGATGAGGGAATCTTTCATTTCATGTATAATGAACTGCCTTAAGTCCTTACTCTCTTCTAGAGTCACAACAAGGGTATCAAACTTAGGAGGAATTCTCTTAAGTACCTTCTCAAGAAATTTTCCATATTCTATGGTTTCATCATGAGACTTAATCTAATTTATCAGTCCAATGACATGGGTATAAAATGAATCTATTGAATTTGTCTCTTTCATTGATAGAGTTTCAAAATATCTTCTAAGAATTTGCAATTTTGTAGTCTTTACTTTGTCCATACCCTGATAAGAGGTTTGTAATATGTCGCATGCTTCCTTGGGTTGCTTTGTTGATGAAACTCTTGGAAGTATTCTCTCATGCATGGATTGGTGTATGTTAAAAAATGCCTTTCCACCCTTCTTTCTTTGATCTCTCAAGACATCTTTCTCAAATTCTGTGAGGGAATTATATGCTACTACCTGATCTACCGATTCCACATAGCCATTCTCGACTATCTCCCATACATATTGAACTCGAAACAATGCCTTCATGGTCAAAGGCCACATCTTATAGTTCTTCCCTATAAAAGTGGGAGGCTGCATATTTGATGTAGAATCCATTTTCAACTTTTCAACAAAGCTTCTTCTCTTAAACTTGTTCTGATAGAACTTGATCTTGATCAAATTTTCTTTTGATCAACCTGCTCTGATACCAGATCTTGAATCAAGGGGGGTGCATGCAGTCTACTCTTCATAATGCAGTTACAAATACTACTCACCAAACATGCTACGTGACTGAGTTCTCAAGACCACTGTGTGGTACACAGACTGCTCAGTTTGTTGCGTGTTGTTAATATACACACTTAATGAAATGATTTATGAATTCCGAATAACATAGTGTTATGCTTAGCACATAAACTCAAAAATAAGACAGAACCTTGTCAATACAAAAAATGTCATATATTAATGAACTTCGACACTGTGTGAATACAAAATACAATGACAGAGATGAGCTTTGACTTTAATGGCTCCTTACACTCCTCAGCTACTGTTGGTTCTCGACTTTTCTTTATACCTCTATTTTATGCTCTGCATACTACATCATCCAAATAACTAAATGACTCAGACTTATATAGACTCCGATGTTGGGATATTTAGACACTTAGGAGTTAGTTAAGATCTACTTGGTCTAATATGTCGTTAGGTAAAAGTGTGTTTCTTTAGTATGCATTAGTATGCATTTGTAGTTAGG
>ML798157.1:430205-485120 GCA_009831015.1 Picea engelmannii
ATGCACTCATTGATGGTATAGGTTGAGGTACAGGTTGGTGCATGGTTGATGCACTTGTTCATGGTAGAGGGTGATTATAGATTGTTTGGTACATGTTGATGCATGGTTGATGCACTTTTTTATGGTACATGTTGATTACAGGTTGATTGGTACAGGTTTTTACAGTGGTATATCTCACAGTGATAATGTGACAGTGGTTCCATCATTCTAATTCTATATCGAGGAGGTTGGATGGGGCAAGGGCAGGTGGTTGTAGCCACCTTCCAGTGGTAGTCGGAGAACATAGGGGGTTGTGGCCTCCTTCTATTTGTAGCCAGAGAATTGGGGAGTTGGAGCTTCCCTCAGGTTGTAGCCTCATAAAAAAGGGGGTTGGAGCCTCCCAGTTGCAGCTGGAAAACAAAGGAAGTTGGTGCTTCCAATGAATGTAATTCTTCAAGACATATAAGAAAAAAAATTACATGGTTTTCTCCCTCTTTGTGTTTCCACGTAAAAACACTAGTGTACTATGTATGTGTATGATTGCTCATTTGTTCATTGTTTATTTACTCTACAATTATTGTATGATAAAGATACATTGATACACAACTTGAATTTTATGGTGAAAAATGATTAAATTGCTCTAAACTGATTCATCCCCCCTATCAGTAATCAAACAATTGGTACCAGAGTGGGTTCCTTCATAAATTAGTTTAACCATTGAAAGGTAGATCATGGAGAGAAACAACATGTATAAAAATGGAATACCACAGTTTGATGGACAAAAGTATACATTTTGGAGAAGAAGGATGAAAACATATATATAGGAACAAGGATTTGGAATTTGGCAATCAATTGTAGATGGATACAAAGAAGCAACAATTCTGTCAACAAACGAAAGAGAAATAAAACTTAGGAAACATAATTTGAAAGCTACAAATTCACTTCTAAATGGTCTTTGTGAATCAGTTTACACCAAAGTTATGCATTGTAAATCCACTAAAGAGATTTGGAACAAGGCTCAAAATATTTATGAAGAAGATTCAAAAGTCAAAGAAACAAAGCTTCAAACTTACAGAGGTTAGTTTGAACAACTAAAGATGAAGGAAGATGAGAATATTACATCTTACTTCTGACGCATCGATGAAACAATATATGAAATCATAGGATTGCGAGAAGAAAATAAAGAATTTGTAATTTTTCAAAAGGTACTAAGATCTCTTCCTATGAGATTTGATCCTAAGATATTATCACTAGAAGAAAGAGCAGATCTAGACTCAAGAAGCATGGATGAACTACATTGAATCTTCAGAGCATATGAAATGATAATTGAATAGGAAAATCCAGATATAAAAGAAGCATCTTTCAATCATCCAAAAGGTCAAAGAAAAAGGAAAAAGAACATTGCAACAATAGTGACATCTTAGAAGATGATGAAGAAATGGACAACTTTGTCAAAAGATTGAACAAGGGAACCAACGAAAGATATAAAGGTAAGTTTAATTTGATTTTCTTTAATTGTGATGGTATTGGTCATTTTGCTAACAACTATCCTCATAAGAAAAATAAGAGTAATGATGAAGATTACTCAAATATCAAACAAACATATAAAGGAAAAAGAACCACAAAGAAAGTTTTCAAGAAAAGTTATTCACCAAAGAGGACATATCATCATCATATGAAAATGAAGTCAGTGACAGTGAGATAGACATAGTTATATTCATGGAAATAGAAGACTCTGACAAAGAAGACACTAAAGAAGAATATGAAGAGGCATAAGTTTACTACCGAGAATAATTGTTGTGTGCCATAGAAGTTATAAGAAGAGAAAAGAAGAAGAAAAAGAAGCTACAAACAGAACTAGAAAAGAAAGAAGACACTCAGGAACTAGAACAAATGATCACAAATTTGAAGGTTCAAATAGAAGAAGACAAAAGAATTGAAAAAGCACTGAAGGAACAACTAGAAGAAAGAGACATGATCATTGGAAATTTGGAAGCAGATATTATCACATTAAGAAAGGATCTTCAAAATAAAAATATGCAAAACATATCAAAAGTTTTTTATGACATTATCAACAGTCAAAAACCTCATCATGACAAGTCCAGACTTGGATATAATCTGATAGAAAATGGATCAAGCTCAAAAACAATAGAGCCAGAAACATATCCAAAAAACTACGCAGAAACAATCAAAGGGGATAGGAAGATATACAAGGAATATTATAGGGACACTCCTTCACCAAGAAGATTCAGATTTCATAATCAACAACCGACAAATAGGCCTCAGGAAGAAGAAGGATTTAGAAGAGAAAATCCTTTTAGAATATCTTCAACTCCCATGTATCAAACTATATTTTTTCATTTATGTTATGCATGTAATAATTTTGGGCATAAAGATATGAATTGTAGATATAACAATAGGAACAAAAACAACTTTGAAATTCATAGACAAAAGGGTTATCCAAGAATGCCTAATGAAACACATAGAAGAATTTAAAACAGGTTTGAATCATCGAGCACTGAAGTGGAATTCTACAAGCGCAACGATTATGGACACATGGCCAAAGATTGCAGAATGACAATTCCTCCTAGAGAACCACAACAAAACAACAACAGTCAAAGACAAGAACCTCAGAAGAGAACATGGATAAGAAAGCAAAACCAGTATAACAATGAAGAATGCACACTTGCTCTACAAGATAAGTACAAGAAACTTGGTTGGTATGTTGACAGTGGCTATTCAAAACACATGACATGTGATAAATATAGGTTTCTTACATTAAGAAAGAAAATAGATGGATGATTCTCCTTCGGAAATGATGATTTAGCTAAATCATTGGAAAAGGCATAGTCAGAATTGGAAACAAGAATACCAAGGCAGAAAATGTTCTACTAGTAGAAGATATGAAACATAATATTGTAAGTATAAGTCAAATGTCTAACCAAGGTCATAAAATTACTTTCTATTCACAAAAGTGCGAGATAAGAAAATAAGTTTCAGGAAAATTGATCGCAACAACTGCAAGAACTTCAAGCAACATATATGTACTAAGTGAAATTGGAAATTAAAAGTGTTGTCTAGGAAAAGAATATGAAATTTGGTTATGGAACAAAAGAATGGGTCACATACACTTTGGTAACCTTGTCAAAGTCAGCAAAAAGGAAGCAGTTAGAGAAATGACCTAGATTACAAAACCAACCAACACTTTACGCAAGCATTGTCAACAAGGAAAACAAACAAAGACCAGGTTTAAATCAAAAGAATATTCAACGACAAGGCCATTGGAAATTGTCCATGCCGATCTCGTTGGACCAACTACAACAAAGGGTTTAAAAGTTTAGAAATACTTTATGTTATTAGTTGATGATTATAAAAGAATGACTGCAGTTTTTTTTTCCAGGAATAAGTCAGAAGGTTTTGTAAACTTCAAGGTATACAAGGAATTGACTGAAAATGAAATGGATTCAAAAATCAAATGTTTGAGATATGAGAATGGAGTAGAGTTCACTTCAAAGGAATTTATGGACTATTGCAACAATCATGGAATAAAAAGAAAATTATCCATTGCTAGGGCACCTCAACAAAATGCAGTTGTTGAAAGAAAGAACATGACAGTACAGGAAATGGCTCGAAGAATGTTAATGGATTCCAAATTGACATATATCTTTTGGAAACATGCAGTTCATACAATGGTTCACATTAAAAACAAAGTAATTCTCAGAAACAACACTGACAAAACTCCCTACAAGCTATGGAAAGGAAGACCAACAAATGTGAAGCACTTTAGAGTATTTGGAAGAAAATGCTACATCAAAAGAGAATATGGAACAATGAGAAAGTTTGACTCTCGTGTGGACAAATGATTACTTGTTGGCTACTCAAGTACAAGGATATCATACAAGTGTTACAATCTTAGGTTGAACAAATTTATGGAAAGCATATGATACAAACCCCCTTTCTCTCCTTAGGGCTACTCGACCTCCCGGTTAAGGAAATTTGATTCTCAAAGCTAAATCAATTCTTTGAAACCTTAATGGTATCTCTTGTAATTAAACATAGACCCTTTCAATATTTTGGTGTAGGTTCTATGATACCCGAAACCTATCCCTTCGCGCTGCTGAACTATCAGGGTTCAAGCACTAGCTACTCCTCAATTAGCCCTTTCCTATATGTGACCTCGGGCTACATCCACACACGATTGTGGGCATGGTTGAGAGTGGTTTGGGATAAATGAATTTCCTCCCCGCAATTCACTACCAATCGCCACACATCCCTTTTTCAATATCGTGGTTTTGATTATAGCCTGCTCTCAAATTTTTAAAGTCCGAGCACTTTCTGTTCCCCCAATCCTGCGTAACCGTCGATCTCATGATCTCGAGTGGAGCCTCTCAATCAATGGTTTGGATATACCTCCTTTCCTTGCTTCTCTCCAGATCATTCTCTTCTAGATATCCGTGATCTATTGATGCGTGCCCCTTCCGAATCAACGATTTTGATTGATTTCTCCTTTCGGGCTTCGAGAGTTTCAACTCTCAACTCCTTCTTTCTCGACAGAGGCCATCTTCCAAAATGGAAGATCTGTTGACACTTGTCCTCCTCAAATCGACGGCCCTAGCCGCTCTGGGACTCCATACTTTGGAAAACTCAACTTTCAACCTTCACTTTCCCTCGAAATGCATGGATTTTTGTCGGGTGTCCTCCTGAATCAGACGACTATAATTTACTTTGGGTATTTACCCATAATCCATGGATTTATGCCACGTGTTCTCCTAAATCATATGACTATAATTTATTTCTGGTATTTACTCGAAATCCATGGATTTATGCCACATTTTCTCCTAAATCGGACGACTATGATTCGCTTCGAACCTTCTGGTTTTGAAGATCTCGACTCTCAACATCTCTAGAGTGATTTTATCCTAAGTCCATGATCTGTTTCGATGTGTCCCTCTGGATCTAGCGGTCCATATTCACTTCGGACTTCGGGTTTCAAAATTTTTCACTCCTTTTCACTTCGACTCTTCCAATTTATAAATTTCGAAGTCTCCTCGCGACTAACTAGTGTGTGACTTCTCTAAGATCTAATGTTATGAAATGATTCATCTCCTTCTGGGAAAATCTTAACCCTTTATCTTATCGAACCTTCAAAAATTCCTCTTCTGAAGGATTTATCCTGTTAAATCCTTCGCACTTGTTCTTCCTTCTAACTTTGAATTCCTCAAAGAGATTTCTTCGACACTTAGTCAATTTCTAGTCATATGCACTCCTTGCAACTAACCTGCACCAACTTACGAGAAAAATTGAGTTATTTCTCCAAAGTTTTCTCCAAGTCAAAGACTTCACATACGCACTCCTTGCATTCAATATGCACACTCCGCATACAAAAGTTCCACACTATATCTTCTGAGATTCGAGTCGAAAGACTCTCTGACATGCACTCCTTGCGTTTAGTATGCACTCCTTGCCTAACTTACATAAGAGAAAAAATTGAAACTTGTTCAATTCTTCATGAATTCATTCATTCACCATGAACCTCATACATCCAGAAAATTCATAACAACAGTAAAATTGTAAAACAATATCAACACTGTACAATTGGATAAATTCTCCTCTATTCTATTCATTCCAAAAAAACATGATTACAACTGCTATATCTTACAAACAATACAATGAAAAATAACTTGTCTAAGGACTGAGAGCCTTGTTCACTCCCCTTTCTCCTATCTAAGTTCTATCACCTTCTACTCTAGTGGTTACCTACTTAGCTTAATTAAATGAAACCTAATAACTAATAAGGGATAATATCCTACACCTATCATATTTTACAGTCATGTAAATTTTTACAATGATTCGTCATTTCAAACGATGGCCCGACTTTACATACAACTAATTTAATTAACGAGAAATTCAAAAAATTTCCACACCACTACCAAGTTGGTTAAGAGTCGATTTGGTTCTTTCAATGTGTTGAGGTGTAGATTTTGCTTCCACTTCCGATTTTCTTAATTTGATAGCGATGCTCTTGCATCAACATCAATGTAACAATTGATGAAATGGGTGGACTAGAATTAAAGAAAGAAGAAAATGAATTAATGGAACAACTTTACAAAGAAGAAGAAGAAGAATAAGAATAAGTAGAAAGGAAAGATGAAGAGGATTAGACATAGGTAGAAGAGAAAGTTCATCAAGTGCCTCCAAATACACCTAGCAAACGAGTATAAAATAATCATCCTTCAGATTAGATTATCGAAAACAAATATGCAATAGTTGAGACTAGAATAAGAATCCATTCACCAGAACAAACACACCTAGAAATATCATCTACGATTGAACCAAACAGTTTTGAAGAGGCCAACAAGGATGAATTTTGGAATAAAGCCATGGATGAATAATTGGATCAAATAGAGAAGAATGACACTTGGGAATTGGTTCCAAGACTAAAGAATAAGAATGTGAATGGAAAAAAGAGGGCATTCAGAAATAAATTGAATGAATATGGACAGGTTACAAGGAACAAAGCTAGATTGGTATGTAAAGGATACGAACAGGTTGAAGGAATCGACTTTGAAGAGACATTTTCTCCAGTTGCCAAAATGGAAGCAATCTGATTGCTCCTAGCTTATGCTTGCTCCAAGAATATTAAAGTGTATCAAATGTGTGTGAAATCAACTTTTCTTAATGGGGAACATGAAGAAGAAGTCTACATTGAAAAAATAGAAGGATTTTAGTTATCAGAGAACATAGATTATGTGTGTAAATTGAAGAAGGCCTTGTATGGTCTAAAACATGCTCCTAGAGCATGGTACTCTAGACTAGAAAAAGATCTATAATAGGCAGGGTTTAGAAAAGCAAGTGTAGACAACAACTTCTACATCAAGGTAACTTAAGATAGTATTTTATTAATTGAAGTTTATGTTGATGATATTATTTTTGGAAGCAATGATGACACGTTAAGACAAACATTTGCAAAGGATATGCATAATGAATTTGAAATGTCATTACTTTGAGAACTATCCTTCTTTCTAGGTCTTCAGATACATCAAATCAAGCAAGGAATTTTTATTTCTCAAACTAATTATATCATAGAAATGCTAAATAAGTTTGGAATGGAAGATTGCAAACCAGTTACCACTCCTATGCAAACCAAATAAAAGTTGAGCAAAGATGATGATTCAAAGTCTACAGACCAGAGGCAATATAGGTCAATGATTGGTAGCTTACTATATGCAAAAAACTCTATACCAGATGCAATGCAAACAGTTGGACAAGTGGCATGATTTCAAGTAGCACCAAAGGAATCACATTTATTAGCAGTGAAGAGGATTTTTAGATATCTCAAAGGAACAAAAGAGTTTGGATTTTGGTATCCAAAATGAAAGGATCTATCACTTATTGCCTACAGCGATGCAGATTAGGCAAGTTGCATTGATGATCGATGAAGCACCAGTGGAGTAGCGTTATACTTGGGTGAGTGTTTGGTATCATCGTTAAGAAAAAACAATCATCAATATCCTTATATACAATCAATTTAGAGTATATTGCAACAATAACATGTTGTACACAGGTTCTATGGATGAAACAAACTCTGACAGATATACAGGTTGAGTATGATGATCACATTCCAATCTATTGTAATAATACAAGCGCCATCAGTATCTCAATGAACCCGGTGATGAAATCTAAGAAGAACCACTTTCCATTAAAGTATGAATCTCTACGGGAACATGTTGTAGAGAAGAACATCGGAGTTGAATATGTGGGAAAAAAACAAAAAGTGGCAGACATATTTACAAAACTACTTCCAAGAGAATCATTTGAGTATCTTCGCCAGAGACTCAGAGTAATTTCTATTCCAAAATGAATTCTTATCTTATATTTTGTTGGCACAGGGGAAGACCTAGGGTTCAACTCTAACAATGCACCAACAAGCCCTAACTACTGGCCCTTTTGACAACACCTGCGGAGCAGATGCAGTCTCACCTGAAGTATCTATAGGGGGTTGCAGGACAAAATTGTCTACAACTAGAGGAAATGCAAGTGGATCCAAGGAAAAAACACACTGCAACCTAGTTATTCTTACCAAGCATAAACCTACTTCGCACAGTTATATTCCATATCTAACATAATAATGCAATGACAGAATAACAGAAGGTAAGAGAACACAAAAACAACCACATAGACAAAAAATATACGTGGTTCACCCTCTCCCTAGGGCTACATCCACAAAAATGTGTTTCTTGATATTATATGAAAGCATACAGTTCTATATGCGCACTTAGCTTCTAGATATCTCTCTCTTTTTCTTCTTCTCTCCCCTCCCTACGCACCTAGCTGTAGGGTTTCTCTTTGCACCTAGATGAAGATCCTACGATACCAGAAGGATCTCACACTCGACACTTCTCTCTCTCACAATACACAATAGTATCCACAACAAGGATCACCCACAATACTCACGAACAACCAACTCCGAACTAACTCACTCTGACGACCCCATCCCAGGTCCTCTATACCTTTATTTATATATTACATGACAATGTCTAGGTGTCAAAACCCTAGATCCAAAACCCTAGGTGTCTAAAAACCCTAGGTCCTCTTTGACCCACATTTTTCGGGCTTCACCAGCCTGTATTTCCTTCTTTCCCATGAAGTGCTCCAAAGAACTCGTTGACATCTTCTTCCTCTTGCTGAGTTGTCCATGACCCATCTTCCTTGATGATTTGTCATCCTTGATCTTGTCATTCAACAACTAGATTTCCCTTTATTTTCTCCTTCTTTTCTTTTTCTCTGATCACTTCGACCCAATCTCAATCAATGTACCTTCCACGCAGTTCACACTTCGTCTTTTCTTTTCCTTTTTCTTCGAGTTATTTCTTAATCCATAAACAAGGGCCAAAAGGCCCCCAACACGCACCTATGGCTCATCCTAAGGCACTTCAAGTCTGAACCTTATATTTTACTTCAACTTCAGACTGCGCAGCACAACCTGTGCTTTATTCTCCATCCTTCCCCACTATGTCCAAACTTTCTTTTCTGTGTCTGATACCCAGTTTCAATTTCACCTGGTACCTAGACCCTTATCCTTTTTCTTTTACTAAGAGCTACGAGGCAACTGGTTGTCATAGTACAATTTCAACCGGCTCCCATTCACTAAACCTTCCTTTCATTCTCCATTCAAAGTCTTCAACTGTGCAACTCCTCCTTCTGTGACATAGGCAAACTCATATGGCCCAAGCCAATGTTTCCTAAACTTCCCTGGATGATTCATGAACTTGCTGTCATAAACCAATACCAGATCTACTTACTTAAAGGATTTCTTCGTGATATGTCTGTCCTGATAGTATTTTTCTTGTTCCTTCTATACCTGTTGATAGAATCCTGCAATAAACATGTCTTCCTCCATTTTGACTAACTGCTCGAGCCTCTCTTGAACAAATCTAGTGTCATAAATATCTATAAAGGATGCAATTATTAGACTAGGAACCAAGTATTCTATAGGTACAACTGTTTCTAGACCATAAACCAACTTAAAGGGAGTCTGCATTATTAGCTTCTTGTAACTATTTCTATAGGCCCATAATATTGCTGGTACTCTCAAATCCCAATCATCCCTATTTACACTATGAATCTTCATAAGCATTGTCTCCAAGATGTTATTGAATTCTTCGATCGCACCATTTGCCTGTGGGTGATATGGGGTGATCTTCTGATGATGAACTACAAATTCCTAAGTCAAGGCTTCAATAGTATTATTAATAAAATGTGGGTCTTGATCACTCATAAGGATCTTCAGGCATCCAAACCTGGTTATGATATCATCAAATATGAATCGCATCGCTGTAGCTGCACTATAGCCTTTGACTGCTCTTTCTTCTGTCCATCTTGTCAAATACATTGTCGCAGTGATGATGTATCTGGCTCCTGTGCGCCTTCCTGGCAGATTGATAGGTCCCACAAAATCAATGGACCATTTCTCAAATGCCTGTAAGGTTATTTGTGGTTCTAAAGGCATCTCATGTCTTCTGGAAGGTTTCCCAACTCTTTGGTATACATCGCAGGCTCTGTAGTATTCCTTAGCGTCTTTGTGTAAAGTGGGACACCAGAGACCAACTTTGAGAACCTTCTGTGTTGTTTATTTCTCAACATAGTGTCCTCCTACGATGTCCTCATCTGCTTATGCCAAAATTAGTGGCCTTTCTTCCTCCATAACACATCTCCTCAAGATATCATCTGGTCCCATCTTGTATCGTTGTCCAACTATAAGTGAAAACGTTGTAGTGTGGACTACCAATTGTTTCTTCTGGATAATTGTATATTCATGAGGTGCCATTCTTGTTGACAAGAACTGGACTATCTCAGGGAAGTGATCATCGACCTTTCTGATCGCCAACAACTGTGCATTTGGTAGTGTATCCTCCAGACTAGTAGGTTCTTCTCCATTCTCTAATCTAGATAAGTGACCAGGTCCCTTGTTCATTCTCCCTGGATTGACCATAATCTCAAAATCATATTCCTAGAATAACAGTATCCATATGTATATCATTCCCCCCAAAACTGGCTTGTTGACTAGGTATTTCAATGCAGAGTGATCAATGAACATTTTAAAGTGTCCTCCGAACAAGTAGTGACGAAATTTCTGCAGCGCATACACCATGGCTAAACCTTCCCTCTTACTTGTAGTGTAACTTATATCAGTTGTAGAGAGATTCCTGCAAGCAAAGGCTAACAGATGATCAATATCTCCTACTCTTGGTTGTGATAACACTTCTCCCAATGCAATAGAGGATTCATTGACATGCACATGAAATTCCTTACTCCAATCTGGGAAAACCAGAATGGGCGTAATGACCATTTTCCATTTCAGTGTGTCGAAGCTCTGTTGGCATTCTTTTGTCCATTCAAAATGAGAATCTTTCTTCAAAAGATTCTCCATGGATGTTGTAATCTGTGCATATCCCTTAATGAACTTCATGTAGTATCCTTTATGTCCTAGCGTAGTGCGTAATTGTCTAACTGAAGTAGGATGGGGTAGATCAACAATAATGGCAATCTTAGATGGATCTACCAACAATCCTTGCTTACACACGATCTGTCCTAGTAGCACACCAAAGGGTGAAAAGAAGATTCAATTCTTCAGGTTCATAGAAATTTGACATTGCGTGCACTTATCCAACATTAGTCTTAAACATTCAATATGATTTCGCAATAAGCTAAAAACAGTCCAATCATCAAAATGTAGAAATTCCTTGAATGCTTCAACCACCACCCCAGAAAAGATGTTGGTGCATTCTTCAATCCAAAAGCCATCACTGTGTACTGGTAGGAACCCCATTCTGTTTCAAATTTGATCTTATGGCGAACTTCCTTGGAAATCCTAATTTGGTGATATCTTAAAAATCCATCGGTGAAGGAGTAAACTTCCTGTCCTCCCACATTATCTAACACTTCGTCAATAAACAATGTAGGGAATGGATCATGTAAATATGCATCATTCAGTTTCCTCAAGTCTACACAGATTCTAAGCTCTCATGTTTTCTTATCTTGAAGAACCATAGGTCTAATCCATTTTGACTCTTCTGCAGGTTCTATGATTCCTTCTTCCAACATTATGTCTAGCTCAATCTTGAGTTTCTCCTTATATTTGGGATTCAATCTGTAGGGTCTTTGCTTGACTGGCCTTAATGGGATCTTCATCTCTCCCATGGGACCTTTAATTCCCTTCATATCGGTGAACTTGGTGGGAAACAAGTCTTGATATTCATGTAGTAATTGTGTGATCTTGTCAATAGTGACATCATCCGAATAATCTCCAACGTTTGCGAGCTTAGGTGCTTGCTCTATTCCAATGTAATTTTTTTTTAAATTTTAATTGGCATACTAATTCATACTAAAGAAACACACTATGAAACACATTTTTACCTAGTGACGCATTCCACAAAGTTAATTTTAACTAACTCATATGTTCCTCAATATACTAACATACTCGTTTAAGAACAAATTTGGATAGCGTTGAATGATTTACAAAGGAGATACAATAGGAGAAGGAAGGAGGTATTAGAATATATCCCTCATTGATGACAAATTCTTGAACACCTAACATAGATCAAAGTTTAGAAAACTTCACTTTTGTAAGAGACTTTGTAAAAATGTATGCAAATTAATATTCTATTAGAAAAAATAACACTTCAATAACTTTATCAGGAATGAATTTTCTGATGAAGTGCATGTGAAGATCTATGTGTTTGTTGCACTGATTTTGAATTGGATCTTTGGCGATCTTGATGGAATTTTTAGTGTCACACTAAAGGGTGCTTGGATGTTTCTTATAGAATCCAAAATCTGAAATGATCTATCAAAGCCACAAGGCTCCTTAGCTTGCATTAACCATTGCTCGGTATTGTGCTTCTATTGAAGATAGAAAAATATCCTATTGTTTCTTACAGGCCCAGGTGACAGGTCCTAAACTAAGGATAAAAACATAACCCATAGTAGACTTTCGATCATGGGGGTCATTGACCCAATCTTAATCGATGAAATCAACCAATAAGGAGTCTCCCCTAAAAAATAATGTATCCAAAATTGAACTATAACCTGAATACACCAAAGTATCATTTTAGTTGCTTTCCAATGGCTTTCCTGGGTTGTTTGTATATACCAAGAAACAATAGAAAAAACAAAGGAAATACCAGGATGGGTATGATTCAAGTATAAGAGGTTATCAACTAACCGATAGTACAAAGTGGCATCAACTTTAGGAGAAGTACAGGTGGAAGTAAGTTTGACTCCATACTGGAAGAGATAAGAGGTTGGTTTTGAATATTCCATGTGAAAGAGACGAAGAAGATCACATCCATACTATAGGGAAAGAAAAATTCCTTCCTTGGTTTTCAAAACTTGGAGGCCAAGGAAATAGTGAAAATAGCCTAAGTTGGTTGTTTCAAATTTATTCTGAAGGTTGGTTCTCACATGGTTTAAAAGTCTTAGGTCACTACCAGTGAGGATACGGTCATCAACATAAAGAAAAAGTATCATGAGATGTCTTCCTAGTTTCTTGGTATAGACGTTGGAGTCGGAATGACATCTAAAAAGGTGGATGTTAAGAAAAAAGGTGTCCATTTTGGAATACCAAGCTCGAGGGGATTAATTAAGATTATAAATATATTTCTTAAGGTAACAAACAAGTTTGGATTCATTCTTGACAAATCCGAGAGGTTGTTCCATGTATATTTGTTCTTGAAAATCCCCATGCAAGAAGGAATATTTAACATCCATTTGATGGATATTCCATTTATGTGAGGCAACAACATAAAGAACAAGGTGGATGGAATTCATTTTGGCTACAAAGGAAAACGTTTCATTATAGTCAATGCCTTCAAATTGAGATAATTGTTTGGTAACTAAATGAGACTTGTGTCGTTCAAAACTTACATATGGTGCATACTTATATCTATAGACCCATTTACATATGACAAGTTTTCTTCCTTTTCGAATAGGTACAAGATCACAAGTATTTTTTGTCATTAAAGAATGATACTCTTCATTCATTCTTGTATCCCAGCGTGGATGACCTAAAGCTTCTCCAATTGTCTCTGTGTCATGATTCTCTGAAACTTGATCCAAAATATAAGAGGCTTTGTTGAACTATGAACGTGTTCGATGATGATCTAAAGTATCACCAACAAGAGCACCAAATTATTCTCAAGTTGAATGGACCCTTCTAGAAAGTGGTGGTACTGGTGTAGTTTCATGTTCAATGGAGTCATTTGGACAAAGGTGAGTAGGAGAAGGTGGATTTTCATCTTTATTTTCATCATCTGAAGAAGAAGAAACTAGAACAATATTGTAATATGTCACAAATGTTGAATATGGATCACAAGACAAATAAGGAACACACACTAAAGTAGTCTCACCTGCCATGATATTTTCATCAAATTTAACATCTCTTCTAATAACAATTTCATTAGAATGTGGTTGAAGAAGTATATAACCTTTGACATCTTCATAATATCCAACAAAAATAAACTTCTCACTTTTACGCTGTAAATCTTTCCTTTTCCCATCAGGAATGTGAGCCCGTGCTACACTGCCAAATACACTAAAGTGGCTTACATATGGCTTAATGTTTTTCCATTCTTCTTCTGGTGTTATATTTTTTATCCTTTATGGGAGTACACTTTACTATGTCATCTACATAGGTAATTGCTTCCAACCAATAATTAAGACTTAATCCCTTACATCAAATCATACAATTAGTCATTTCTTCTAATGTATGATTATTTCTCTTAGAAACACCATTTTTTTGTGGTGTATATAGAATGACATGTTTCATTTGGATTCCCTGTGCAGTGTAGTAACTCACAAATTGTTGTTCACATATTTTCCTCCATTATATGTTCTTAACCTTAAAAGTTGAAGACCATATTGTTTTTATACAAGGGCCTTGTAGGACAAGAAATTTTCAAACACTTTTCTCTTAAGTTTTAAGAAGTAAACCCAGGTGCATTCAGAAAATTCATCAATGAAAGTTAAGAAATAGTTGCACCCGAAATAAGAAGGAAAAGAAGGTGGACCACAAATTCCACTTTGAACAATCTACAAAGTAGTTGAGGCATGCCAAGAAGCACGTTTGTCATAATTGTCTTGATGAAGTTTTTCGATAACACAACAAACACAAACACCATCTCTGCAAGAAACAAGAGCAATAATATTCATCATTTGTTGATTACATAGTTGTTGCAATGAAAAATACTTTATCTGGCCAAGCCACTCATGCCAAATTTTTCTCAAGTCATCATTATGAGTGAAAAAAAATGATGGAAAAGATGATGATCCAAAGTTGTCAAAGTTGTACAACCTAGTAATATCATTAGCAATTCTAGTTGAAAGAACAAGATTAGGATATTTTAGATCCTTGATAACCACTTGGTGAGGTAAAAACTCTATGGTTTTACCTTCACCTAAATGAGTGATTTTATACACTGACAGAAGGTTGCATGAAAGACTTGGAACACATAATACATCATTCAAAACACCATTATCTACCTGAACTATTCCAAATCCTAAAATACTAAGAGATATATCATCACCAACAAACATTTTCTTGGTGTTTCTTTCATTAAGAGAAGAAAATATATCTTTATCCTTAGCCATATGATAAGGTTCTCTAGAATATATAAGCCAATCATCAGAAGACAAAGTAGAAGTTGCATTGAAGGAGAAACCGGAAGTAGAAAGTGCATGTCTATGAGAAGAAGAGTTAAAAGAAGAAGAAACAATATTTATGTTGTTCTTATCCATCACTACTTCCAAAGCTTCCATCTTCTTAAAACAATTGGACTCCACATGACCATCTTTCCCATAAAAGTTGCAATGTATATCAATATTATTATTTTTAGATTTTTCTACATTGTCATTATTAGGAGAAAAGTATGGAAAGAGGGTTTGGGACCATTGTTTTGATTTTTGTTGTGGCGAGCATGTGGCTTCGAGGGATCTAATTAGAGAATAATAAAAGAATTCAAGAGAGGGTTCTTTATAAGAACTCCCTAGATCTTCTCTAGTGGCATAAAAGGTATATACAAAAACAAAACATGCACTACCAAGTTTAGAGAGAGAATAAAATATATTCATCGATCTTCCTTTAGATCTAGTTGGCACTCTATACACACAATTATAAGTGCTTTGAACTTAGATAAGTAATCTTCAATGCAAGGAAAATCATTTGGACTTAAATTCATTAACTGATTTTCCAACTGGTGAGCTTGAATAATAATGTGTTTACCAAATACAACTTCAATATTTTCCCAATATTTATCTGGGATATCAATTCCTCAAAGGTGAAACCTTAAATCATGAGAGATGGTCATTCGTATTGGTCCTCGTGCTTCATCTCTCCTATTAACCCATTTGGTATACCCTTCATCATCAATGGGTTCTTGTTCTTTGACCAAGGTATTCTAGTATAGTCCTTTACTTCTTAATACATCCTTCATATGGGATTTCCATGGGAAGTAGTTTGTATTGTTAATAAAAAAAATCACCGAGAGAAGCCATATTTTTTATTATGACTAGCGGAATCAGCAACCAGTCGAGCATGTACTTGTGTAACATGGGGCTATGTTATGTGACGTTTACCACTATAACCTCAAGGCATGAAAACATGGCCCTTCATGTGGAACATGAGGTAATTCAAGGGTTTCAAACTGCTGACTTCACATAACAAAGAGCCTTAACAATACACTCCATCACTGACATTTCTACACCACGGGGGTTGTGAGAAGCCATATTAAAAATGCATAGAATATGGATTTAAAATATAAAATGTATCGTTTGGATGAAATTCTCTCAGAAAAATAGGTTGTTTATGATTCAACAATAGTGAAAATGGACTTTGGATGTGAAAGTTATGCCCTTTTTAAAAAAGGCATAAATGGTAACCAAAGAGACACATGGCAAGTAGAATTTGGTCCACCTGGTGATACCCCTCCTTCTAATAACTCTAGCTTTAAAAATAAGTTTCTTATGAAGTGACCCATTTTTATAGAATATGTGGGGATCACTTTTATAATGAAATTACTTTATAAATGAAAGTTGCATGCAAAACAAATAACTTAAAATAAAATATTCAAGCTACTTATAGTGATTCACTTTTACAATTTAATTGAAATACACATTACAATGGATGCAAGAACCTTTTTTTTTTAATTAACAAAAAAGATACTTGAACTCAAGACCTCTTACTTAATAACATAACTTTTAACCAAGTGAGCTAGTTCTAAACACATTATATTTTTTAGAAGGAGGATTTGGGGTGTTGTTGTTGTTGAATACGTCCTTCGGGACTGTGCTCATAAAAAACTCTGTTCACACAAGAAAAAGATTTCAATTCTTGATGGAAACAAGGGTTAGATATTGGTTCTAGATTACATGGAAAATGAAAGTTTTCCCTTAGTTTTTTATTTACCGAGATCACACATAGTGCACTACAAAGAGAGTAACCAGGCAATAAAATCATTTTCACTATGTTTATGATTTGTCAACATCACACATAGCATAGAGAAAAGAGAATACATGGGTAGGAAAAGATTAGCAACCTAGAAATAAAAAATAGAAAACTTAAATAAAATCAAAATATTATCTCTGTAAAAATTTAAAAGGGCGTAATCATGCTTTATACCTCTGAACCTAACTACAATGGTCAAATATTGGGAAAACATTAACGTTTTTGAGTGAAAATAAATGTGTTCCCAAATAAAATGAGTGCTATGGATGCAATAGATTAGTTCTCTCAGACTAGAAATGTATGGAAAAGGTAATAACCATAGATGCAACAACATGGTTTCGCAATCACGACCCTCAATGAGAGTGAGTCTTCAAATGTGCTATGATACGATGTTTGACAACATATGTATTCCAATAGAGGATGAACACCTTCAATAACCAATCACACAACCGTATAAAATATCAACACACTGATGTTTTTACGTGGTAAAACCGTTATGGGGAAATATCCATGGGCCCAACCAACGTGGCCATTTGGAGCAATTTATTAATGAAAACGAAAAATACTATAGAGATATTTACAAGATATTTTATCACAATCAATCATTCACAAATGAACCTCCATTCTCTTTAAATAGAGATCATGGACCAATAAGGTGTTAATCCAAAAATCAATGTAGTTGTTAATATGAAGGAGAATATGATACATTAGATCACTCAATGTCGAGAACATATTGTGATCGTTGTATTACCTAACTACAAAGGCATACCAATCCATATTAAAGAAATGCACTTTTACCTAATAACATGTTATACCAATTTGATCTTAACTAACTCCTAATTTCTAAATATCCTAACAATAACCAACTAAATGGGTTAGTAAGATCCTTACAAACAAGCACACCAATGTTGTTCTAGTTTTGATCACCAGATGAAGGTGGTAGTAAGATACTTGGTTGAAATGGGTCACCACTAATGTTTTTGTTGTGATCAACAATTGAACGTGGTAGTAAGACCCCTGCACACCATAATCCCATGGGATTAGGAGGTGTTTCAAGTCTAGGGGCCTCTCCACCACACCCAATTTAAATTGTTGTAATGAGGCTTGATTTATTCATGATCAATTTGTGTTGTGTTATGAAACAATGCCTTAAAAATGACAAGAAGTCAATGATTATAGTCCACTTAGATGGGTACAAATACTTTTATAATATACCCAATTCATAATACAATATGAGATGAGATAAGGTGATCCTAAGAGTAGGTCTCCTTATTATATATATATAGGATACAAAGGGTACAATTACAATGAAAAGGTACAATGAATGGTTCTAGTCGACATACAAATATAACACTAGAAATGTAATAATTCGATATCTAGATCTTAATAAGGGGTTTTATACATAACATGGGTAGTTTTTGTTGGAGAAATTTCTATTTTCGACACACTAGTTCAGTCAGAGTTAACAAACTAGTACTATTTTAAACTTTCTATTTAGATAATCACTATTATGCTATTATGCATGCATGCATTCCTAAGGAAAGATAATTGATTGATTTCTTTTCTTAATTATGGAATTTTCCTTCCTTTATATGGGTGTATTCCACTCATTCTTTGTATCATATTGATCATCGTATTTATCAATCATTCATTCTGCCATATTCATCATTGATTCATTCTAAAATATTTAATATGGAAGAATGAGAAAATATATTCACACTACTCCATGAGTAGTGTGAATAGATTTTCTCATTCTTCCATATTGAATCTCTCATCCTTTTATTGATAAGATTTGTTTTTATTTTCTTTTATCTATATCTCCTATGAAGGTTTCGACGAAACATTGACATGGTATCAGAGCTATGTTGCATGGAGCAAGCCAGACAAGCTAGAGAATAAGGAAAACCATATTTTCGGCGAGAAAAATTAGTGGTCATACCTTTCTACACTGATTTCTCCAAAAATATTAAATTTTCAAGGAAAATTCCTGATTGCAAAGTAAATGAACCCATTTTCAAGTGTCTTTTTAATCGTTTGGCAAAATCTCTCACCATTTTCTCATAAAGGAAGTTGAAAGATCGCTTCGTGAAACTGATACAAATCTGTGGTCATAGATTTATGAAGTGAATTCTCCAAAAGAATTAAATTTCTAAGGAAACTTCCCTCGTAAGAAGTACATTGACCAATTCTTCAAGTGGGTTTTCAATCATTTGGAAAAATTCCTCATCGTTTTCTCAGAAAGAAAGATGGAAGATAGACTGCTGAAATTAATACGGATTTTCCATTTGTAAGTTCCTTTTCTGCAGTAATTTCTCATTATTTTAGTTGCAAATTGAGAGTAAATTTTATGGGTTCTCAGACTCATTTGGGAGAGATTAATTGTAATGGAGGAAAAATATGTAGTTATATTGACATTTTAGAGTCTGAATCTAAAACTTGTCAAAGAAGTTAGAAAACTTTGAGGTGAACAAGAGAGATCCAATATTTGTCTTCAAAACATGTGTACCTACTTTTCCATGGATTTTGGACTCATTGGGGGTGTAATATAGGGTAAAGAAGCTCAATTTGATACTTGGACCACTTGCATTAATGAGATGGAGGAGAAATTTACTCTTCTCAATGATAATTTTTGGCTAATTTAAAAGAGAATGAAGATATTATTGCTTGTTTGCAGAACGATTTGCAACCGTCTCTTGTTTCTAATGTCACTTCTGCATTGCTAAGAAATATTGAGCTTCCTTCACCAATGTTTTAGTTGCACACTCATGTTTTTGGTTCAAAATTGATGCACAGGATGGGATACATTGGTGGTGGCCTTGGAAAGAATGGACATAGGATTGTACATCCCATTCAGCCTGTGACGAGACTAGAAAAGTCAGACTTGGTTTTGTTTGGAATTCATCTTTGGTAGCAAGTTGTCTCGATATTCTATCCATTAAGACTATTGTTAAGTTGCATCAGCCACCACCTACATCTCTTATTTATACAGTTTTGAAGCTTTCACAACCAGATTCAACACCAAATTCATCATTAGAGTTTCCATTATCAGACTCTTCACCACCAACATCAGAGTTTTTGGCAACAACAGACTCCTAAACAACAGCTTCAGGGTCTACATCCTCAACAAGTCAACATCCTCTACATCATGATCAGAGACAATTTTTTCTTCCTTTTAGGTATCCAAAAACTTTTTTTAGTTCATATTCTTTCAAGTCATTGATGAAGAGGTGGATACAAAAACATCTTGGCAAGGTACCACCTCCGAGGGTTGTTTGTGTTTGGCTTGATGATTGGTCATGGAAGCATTTGAGAAACATTTTGAGGACATCTTACAGATGTGTTTCATCCATGATAGATGGGAACCATTCTCATTGCTCTTGAATTGACTGATTATGTCTCCTTTACAGTTCCATTCACCACTATTTTGATGACTTTTATGGTGTTTGCTTGTATGTTTTGGGAACACTCTTACTAAATCAACCATCTTGGTGTCAGATAGTAGCATAATGTTTGGAGAGATATGATTGTTTTCAACTAGTATTAGCTATAACATTTGATCTTTAGCACACTCATTGAACTAGATTATGATATGTCATCATCAGATCATGCTTCATTGACTTGTCATTTTTTCTTAGTTTTGGAGACTGTATATCTGCCACATGGTGGATCTCATCTATTATCTTCTTCTTTTTATGCATTGTCTTTTGAGGAGGGACTGTTTCCCACGTGGTTTTCCCTCTTTCCTCATTTTTATTCAGTTTTCATTAGTTGCATTGTACATGAGTACCTAATATGGCCTAGTACCTGGGACTCATTTTTTACTCCATAGTGATGTTTAGGGCGGGTGTTGGATAAATTTCTATTTTTGACACACTAGTTCAGTGGGAGTTAACTGACTAGTTATATTTTATACTTTGTATTTAGATTGTCACTATTATGCTATTATTCATGCATGCATTCCTAACAAAATCTAACTGGTTAATTTCTTTGCTTAGTTATGGAATGTTCCTGCCTATACAAGGGTGTATTCCACTCATTCATTGTACGATATTAATCATCATATGTATCAATCATTCATTCATTGATCAACTCATTGGAGTAGGGTGCATATATCTTCTCATTCTTCCATATTGAATCTCTCGTCCTTTTCTTGATAAGATTTGTTGGTATTTTCTTTATCTAGATCTCTTGTGGAGGTTTTGATTGAACATTGGTAGTTGTATGCAGATTTTTCTAGTTCTTAGCATGCCCCTCCCCTTAAAACAAATTTTGTCCTTAACACTTGAAAATTGTGGGTATGTTTGCATGAAGAAATCATCTTCCCATGTCACCTCTTTCACTATTAGGTTCTTCCATTTGACATGGTACTCAATAATTGCTCGATTTTGCAGCTTCTTAATCCATGTTTCAAGGATTGTTTGTGGTTCTAGTATGATTTTCCCTTCTCCATTAATCTCCAATATAATAGATTTAACCATGATCTTCTCATGGATTATATTCTTTAAGAAAGAAACAAGGAGGACTAGATGTACACTTCCTAGTTGCAAATGAATAGCATGGTTATGATCTTGAGTACATGGATGACCCTTAGGCATATATCAAAATACCTTGGAATGAGTGTTGATTTTTTGAACTTCTAGTGAGGAACATTGTGCAATTACACCATGGTGTCCCTTTTTGAGTAATTTTGACACATTCTTAGATATTGTCACTTTATAGGGTTTCCCTTGGATACCTATAAGCTCAATTTTCATTCCTTATGAGCAAAATTACATGAAAAGATCTTGTAAATTAAGGGCCATTTTACCCAATGATTGTAACTATTGGAACCCTAATACAACATCAACACCACCCATTTTGATGGAAAGCATGGGACTATCCAATAAACAATCCCCCATATTGATATTAATACTATGACACTTCCGAAATAATTTATGGAAGCTCCATCTACAATTATGAATTGAAACTCTTGTGTTGGATATACAAAGTAATTGATATTTTCTGCTAATTTTTAATTGATGAACTTATGGGTACTACCATAATCAATCAAAATTGTTACCTCTATTTGGTCCATCTAGGTAAACAACTTTATTCCATCAAACTTATTTAATTCAATCTTGGGAAAGTGAAATTCTATACCCCCACCATAATTAGCTCCACTATTGAAGTGAAATCCACTTGACAATTGCTTGTCATTGGCAAGTTGTTAAACATGAATACTACCATTACTTTTCATGAGTCCCTTTCATTTTGATATATCCTTTAGGGATTCTCTCATATAGAGTGTGAAAGATCATGGAAGACATATAATTTTTCAATTCCTTCATGGAATTTTGTAATTCTTCTTTATTTTCATCCATCTTCTTTTTCATGTCATTCTTATTTCCATCCATCTTATTATCCATATTATTTTCCATTTCATCTCTTCCTTATTCCGATTGATCTTGTTTTCCATTTTCTCCCTATTTTTACTGATCTTCTTGTCCATATGGTAATAAATCTCTTGGATTTCATCTTGAGTCATGGTTGAGCTCTCTATAGCTTGATTTGGTGAAGTAAATTTTAGAGGATTCTTTGGAGCCACATGATAAAATAATAATTCTCGTATTTTTTCTGTTTAGCACAAATTTTGAATCACCTAAAACATATCTTCCAATAAAACATTATATGAATTGTAGGTTACGTAACTTTGAAACTCTTAATTTGGAGTCTATCGTACTAGCCAACATTCCTACTGATGTATTTATGAAATTTCATCCCTTCCAAGCCTGAAATTTCAGCCTAGAATACTTTTAAATGTATTCTCTATAATTTCATAGGAATAACAAAAAATTTATGTTCGAAGTGAAATTTATGGTAACTTTCCCAAACCTTATTGATTTTCAGACTATCTAGAAAGTGCACTTGTACAGAATGTGACATATTCAACATTTAATAATTGATTATAAAAAATTGTACCAAAAATAATATGTAGGGTCCTATTTTAAATGGAACTTTTCTCTTTGAATTTGGATCCTTTATAAATAATATATGACTATTTTACCGAAAACACCTATTTGAGACTAATAATAGGACTAGTCAAAAAAGCTATCTTCCATAGGGTATATCTTCAAACATATAAGGACTCAAAAGACAAAATTTATACCACATGTACCTTGATATGTATTCTAAATAAACTCCAAGTTGTTCTTTCTGAATCATCCCATACAAAATGTTTTGATGGAATTATGAAGATGACTCATTTAAAACTGAATTCAGGATGAGTCAAAAAACTTGTTTTCCATAGGAGGTATTTCTGAAAGTATAATGACCCAAAAGATGAAATTATCACCAAAAATACTTTTATATGTATTCTAAATAACATCCAATTTTAACTATTTGAGTTGTCTGAGAAAAATATTTATATCGAAAATTCTAAGATGACTTTCTTAGAGAAGAAAAACCATAGGATTGTTTCTCTAATAAAAAATGTTACGATTGAACACTTTAAAAATGATAAAAAGTTCATGATTACAGTCCACTTCAATGGGGAAAAGTCATTTTACAATATATCCAATTCATAATTCAACATGATATGAGATACGATGATCATAATACTAGTTTTCCTTGTGTTATATATGGGATACAAAGGGTACAATCATAATGAAAGGGTGCAATGAAGGGTTCTATATGACATATGAATATATCACTAGAAAGGTAATAATTTAATATCTATGGATTAACAATGAGATTTATACATAACATGGGGATTTGTATGAGGTTGTATCTAGGGATTAATAGGTTGTATTCTTGAGAGTACCATGAATTTTTTATTTCCTCACCTCATTGATCTTGATCCCTTATATTGGTGCAACAACTATGAAGGTGGTTGCATTAGCTGGGTGGATATTTGACCCTTGTTTCATCCCTCCCACTAATTATGGAATCCTGGCTCATGGGATCTTGTTGAATATTGGTTTGTGAGATATTCATGAAGATTGGTTTGAGGGATCTTGTTGCAAATTTATTTGTGGGATTTGAAGTGTATCTTCTTCAAACCTGGAATTTGTGAGATAAAGGTTACATGTATCTTGTATTTGAATATTTCATTGTGCATTTTTCATTATTTCAATTTCTAGAATTTTAGTGTTTAATTATTCATTCTTGGCTAGTTGCATGTTATTTATGGGCCTTTGGAATGACCTTATCTAACACACTTTTTATCTTATATGCATATGAATTAATTATTATAGACTTGACATTATTTGATGTAGATGTTTTTAAACCATTTTTTTTTATCTTTCTAAGGTCACACCCTGATGGGTTGTTACAACCCTTCCTACAGATTAGATAAATTCCCATCGAGGATATGTTGGAGAAGGTTTATCCAACCATTATCTGATTGAGAGGATGTTGGAGAAGGTTTATCCAACCCTTTTTGGGATCTAAGGGAAATTTTAGTCGACCCTTCCTCAGGAATAATATTGTTGTCAATGGGGATCCTAGAGAAGTATTGCTTGAGCCTTCCTCTAGGTTAGGCTTCCCTTTGATCAGACCACACTAAAGGGTCAACCAACCTTTAGTGGAGATTAGTATTCTTGTTTAAGGGAAAAACTATGAAGGTTCATGTAATCCTTCCTTTGTATTATTTTTGTCATCAAGGGGACCCCCGTGAAGGGTAATCCCACCCATCCTCTGACATAGAATTCTTATTGAGGGTGGTGGAGGGGGGTAATAAAGAGTCAACTAAATCTTCCATTAGTATAGCACTCACAGTGGTGGGGAACCCATGGAAGGATTAATTTATGCTTGTTTTATAATAGAATTCGCATCAAGGAGGAGACCGAGAAAGTGTTGGAAGACCCTTCATATGGATTATATTTCCCATCAAGGGAAGCCTGGTGAAGGTTTGGTGGACCCCTACTCTATATTAGTATTCTAATTGAGGGTGATATTGAGGAAGGGTGAATCAACCCTTCCTCTAGATTAGTTTTTTGTTTTAGGTGAACCAAGTGAAGGATCTTTTGGACAATTGGTTGTCATTGATGTCAACCCTTGGAGAAGTCTGGAATCCCTAGAGATGTGGTTGATATTGATAGTGATTTAGTTGTCATTGATGGACTGGTTGATGTCAACATATGTAATGGGTGCATTCAATGAAGTCTACAAGAAGCCCCAAAATTGTGGTTATGAGACCTGAAACTGGTTGAGGAATATGGACATGAAGGATAGTATAAATGCATGTAAGATACTCATAGATGGATATTCCTCATCATGTCATTTCTGGTGATAGGTGGTATTCCACATGGTTCCTCACAGTTGAGGATTTATGGCCTTGCATACCTAGAAGCCCTGAAGAATGGTCAAGAAGCCCCTAATCAGTTACAATTGAATTAATTAATGGGTAAAGTGGTTGTAACAAGAATGTCAAGAATCCGTAAGAATAAGGAAAGAGGTTACTTAGAAAAATTATATATACACCTCATAGAGTCTCTCATAAGAACAAACACACTCACATTGAATATATCTATCTTGTGAATGTTATTCTCTAATATTTGGTCTATTGGAGAATCAGATGGCAAGTAYGAGGTAGCGGAAAAAATGCGAGGAAAGAGAGAATGTTTTGGAGTTGTMCAATGAAAGGGTTTTTTCTTTAAACCTAATTTGGTAGGCCCTCGCAGGTCATCTTGAGGGTGGTATGYGAGGCATGYMCRCAGGTTGCCTAAGGGACGTCACGCAAGGCCYCGTGTGACAAGGAGTCTTAGTCCCGTTAGGCTAAGGAAAATTTGGGGGAAATTTYAGTACGGGGCTACTCAAGGTTGTGGAAGAGTTATAGGTCATTATTATAGTGCTACAGGTCACCTACATGTTACAGGTATGCTTATGTGATTGTATATTATGCTTGGTGATGGTATGGTACATGCTTGAGAGGCATGTTTTATTGATACATGATACATCTTCGTGATATTTGTATGGTACATTGATTAGTAGTACATTTTGGTTGTATTGGTATCTTGGTATCTGGTTTGGTTACATGATGATGATGCTATATGCTTGAGGATTATTACCGGTATACTCTTGAAGCATTGGTACATGGTTTATGGTTGTCATTGATATTGATACATTTTTTAGAAACACACTTGGTATATGAGAACACATGTATGATATAAATCTCTTGGTGATGTTGGTACTTGGTTGAGGTACACCATTGTTAATACTTTCTTGGTATATCATATGGTATATGGTGTACGACATGATTCAGTGATATGGTATATGGTTGAGATACATAGTTGGTACATGGCATGGTACAAGTGTTGATATACAATGTTGATACATGGTATGGTATAAGATTGATACTTGATATAGTGTTGATGTAGTACATGGTTGATGGTTGAGACATATGGTACAAGTTATGGTGCATGATTGATGCACAATTTGGTACAGGTGTTGGTGCATGAATGATGCACTTGTTGTGGTATAGGTTATGGTACACAGTTGATACTTTGTATGGTACATGTTGATGGTTTGGTACATGCTTGATAGAGGCATGCGTTGGTGATGTTGGACATCTAGTTGAGAGGTGTCCTTGGTATATGATCCATGTGAGAGGATCTGGTTGAGTATTGATGATAATCACAGGTTAGACATGTTGATGTGACAAGTTGGCAGTGATAGGTTATAGGTTAACAGTCACAGGTTATAGGTTGATGTGACAGTGGAAGTGATAGTGATAGTGGCAGTGACAATGACAGTGAAAGTGATAGTGACAATGACAGTGACAGTGACAGTGACAGTGAAAATGGTTGTGATTTTTGTAGTGATAGACAATCTACACTTATATTTCAAGGTGGCAGGATGGGTCAAGGAAAGGGTGTTGTATCCTCCTTCTGGTTGGTGTTGAAGAACACAAGGAGTTGGAGCTTATCGTAGGTAGTATCCTGAGAATGAAGGGGTTGTATTCTCCTTCTTGTTGGAGTTAAAGAATTCAGGGAGTTGTAGCTTCCTTCAGGTTGGTTCCTATAAATCAGAATGTTGGTGCCTCCTTCGAGTTGGTGTTGGACAATTGGTAATTCGGTGCTTCCTATGAATGTATTCTTGACACATATAAAAAATAATTATGTGGTTTTCTCTCGTTTGTGTTTCCACGTAAACTCTGGTGTATTGTTTAATTGATGTGATGTTTCTTATGTTTATATGCTCATGATATATTGATGATAAAGTTGACATATATATTGTGGTTAAAAGTGGTAAAAGTGATCATATTGATTCACCCCCCCCCCCCACTCTCTTAGTATTCCAATAATTGGTGTCAGAGCATGTCCTTCAAGAAAAATATTTAACCATTGAAAGGAAGATCATGTTGAGCAACAATTTGTATAGAAATGGAATACCACAATTTGATGGTCACAATGGTCTGAAATATGAGATGTGGAGCAACATAATGGAATTTTTTTTACAGGCACATGAATATGATGTTTGGTAATCAATTGTTATAGGATACACCACTACAAAGAAGCCAAAAACAACAGCCAAGAAGGAATTGAAAAGAAACAACAAAATAACAATGTATTTCATTTGGGAAGGATTACCTGATCCAGTAAGAGAAAACGTTGAAAAATATTCATGAGCTAAATAACTTTGGAATAAGTTACATAATATCTACTTTGAGGAATCTCCCATAACAAATCTAGCAAATGCTAAAGAAGATGCAAGAACAGAACAAGAAGAAAGATGTTCATCATATCAAACAGATTCAGAAGAAGAAGATTGTGAAGAAGGCATAGTAGACGTTGAAGCAGAGTTTGTAGGTCATCGTGAAACTAAGAGGTTAGATAGAAGAAGCCAAAAATATTGAAAAAACATACAAAGATGAGATCGAAGAAAAACAATGTTTGAAAGATGAAAAAAAAGAAACAGAGAAAAGAAAAAATATATTAATAAATCATCTTAAATAAATATGAGGAATTAAATCAAATTGAAGAAGAATTTGATCAAGAAGAAAGAAGACTAGTTATTAAAGATAAAAAAAGTCATTGCATCATGAATATCTTTATTTATATTTAAATGTGGTGTATCTCTTTTCTTTCCTTTTTATATAATATCTTTCATATCAGATGTATATATCAAATTTCTTTCTTTTAAATATATAGAAATAATTTCATTCTCATTTATATATATTTATCTAATTAATTAAGTTTATTTTTAATAAAAATTATATATATATAATTTCATAATAAAAATTTTAAATTATTTTTAAAAATCTATATAATTTTTAAATTTAATTATCATTTTTTATTTAGGTCAAATATATAATTATAAATATTATTTAAAAATTTTATAATTATATATTCTATTTTAAAACTTTATCTTTATGAAATAATAAATACATACTATTTTAAAACTTTGTCTTTACGAAATAATGAAATAAACTTTATCTTTACGAAATAATAAAATAATCAAGTCCATTATAGAAAAGGTAATTCTTCCATGAGATCTTATTGCATATTGCTTACATCACATAAATCTAAAAACAAAAACCTTATCTATTAAAAAAAAATTAATTACAAACTTTTTCCAGCAAACATCATAGTCTCGTGAAATATTTTAAGTGTTTAACCAACTTTGATTAGGTCAAAGAGTTTGTTGCCTCTCTGTATTTAAATTGTTTAATTACAATCCATTTCCCAACAAACAACATACTCTCAAGAAATATTTTAAGTGATTGTCCAACTTTGATTAGGTCAAAGGGTTTGTTTCCCGCACCATATTTAAATTGTTTAATAAAAGATTTTCAATCATAAAATCCTGTCCAGTAAAAGATTTTTCATCATAAAATCCTTGGAAGAAAAGGAGTAGGTCAGATAATGTCATTAAATATACGCTACAAGAAGTATCCATCACGAGAAGCGTCGCGATTGTTCTTAAACATAACGCGGAGAAAGAAATGTAACCCGTGTTGATATACAAGGCGAGAGGAAGATTCCTGGCTCTCGCTATTTTCGCATCCTTTCGGAATGAGGACAGGGAAAATGAAATATCATTCGCAAACGCCAGTATAGCACTCGCATTAATAAAATGATGAGATTATTAAATGTTTATTAACAATCTTAATGATCACAATCGTATGATATAGTAACACTTGCCATTATTATACACAATAAGAATCGTATGATACAGTAACACTTGCCATTATTATACACAATAAGAATAGAGCTAGACCAAGACAACTGGGTAAAGAGGCCCCAGTGCCCTCACAATGCACCGAGATTCATTGATTTTACTGGACGGCTTGTTTTATGAAATATGAGGAGCTGCCGTCATTCTATTTCATGAGACCACCGACTTCTTATACCTGAACAAGTGAGCTTTCATGGGTTTTAGGAAGCCAACTCATGGTAATACAGCTACCCACTCGAATGAACCAATGTGATCACTGTCCAATACGTAACATATTACCGATATGATAAGTACGAACCATGACAAAATGCATGTAGAAGAGAAGGGAAGAAAGCCAGCGAGCTTATTTTGTTCTAATTGAACTGTTCAGAGCCCTTAAAACTTGCCTCTTACGCCTACGCTTCCGTGTTGAAGCTTCCAGCAGTTGGAAGCTGGTTCAACTCCAACGACGTTCACTTATAAAGCATCAATAGAGGTTTTAATGGGAGATGGGCATCTTTAGAACGACAGCGTCCAACTTCTAATACCAATGAGATCTGAAAACCTTATTTTTTACCTGAGACGTCAAGTGGGTTAACACGGATTTTCATTCACAGGAGATTCTGAAATTTGAAGCTTTATACATGGAATACTCTTTCTGACAGCAAATCTGAATATCATTTCGTTATCTGCAACAATCAATTGAGAGATTGAATTCACGTTGTTGGAAGTCATCGGTGCCTCTCATATTTGATCTTCAGATTACCTCGAAAGTTTCATTTCCCTAGTGTGACTCATCGTCAATCTGAGAGGAGTCTTACAAAGAGAAGATATTTGCATATTAGCATATACTAGAAGCTGATCAAATCCTTGATCAGTATCGCACCAGGAGGCACAAAAACCCTCGAGGTCAAACTTGTACAATCCCGGATTGATTTTCTCTGACCAGGGAGAAAATATGACGCGGTCCAAAATGGATGAAGCTGCACCCAAGTCTACTTCAGAATCTGATGCCATGTTGGTTGCCAATAAATGTTCTCATTTGATTTCCAAGTCTTATGCTGCTGCCAAGGATGAAGGAATATCAAGCAAATTTTCGCAGCACAAGGATATCATCAGTCCAAAGGTCCGTGTTGTGTATGTTTATGAACCTGAGATTATCAAAACTGACCCAGAAAACTTTCCATCTCTGGTTCAGAGACTAACGGGGAAATCTAGCCGTAAATCAAGAGAGAAGCAAAGGCAAATGAAGCACAAGAGTCCATCCTCTGAGTTAATCGCTGCAGAAACAGGCATAGAAAATCTCGAAAATACATTTTATAACAATGATCAAACGCCTATCATGGAAAACGAAACTACAAAATTTTCGACTGAGGATTGGTCTTGTTTCTCTGAAGGATTCAGTGCCAAGGACATGATTTTACAGAATCTGAGTAATCAGCGATTATTGCATGAGATTCCTCTGGTTTTGCACGGTCTGGTGAATCACGGATTATCCTCTGAGATAATCGCTGCCGAAGCGGATACAGAAAATCTCGAATATACTTTTTATAGCAATGATCAGCTGCCTATCACGGAAAACAAAACTACAAATTGTTCATCTGAGGATTGCACTGTCTTCTCTAAAGTATTCAGTGACACAGACATGGTCTTACCCGGTCTGATCAATCAGGGAGTACACGATGAGATTCCTATGGTTTGGAACATTTCGCCGTTTTCTGATATGTATGATCTGGCCCGGTTCTACAAATGAACCTAAGGACATCATGTCCTTCATATAATATCAAGGAGGAACAATTTCCATATTTTTACATGAAAGCAAGTTATTTTCTAGTTTAGCATTTCTTATGTGCGTTGCCTAAACTTTTAAATTTATTTTTTTTTCTAGTAATCGGTATATGTAAATTTGGATAAAATGGCTATTTTTTGTTATTTAAATTGCATTTCTGAATGTATAAATGGATTCAGTATGATGAAAAACTAGTGAAACACTCGGATTATATAAACTTATAAACTTAATCACTTAAATCTGCAGATCCAACCATTCATCACCAAATTTTAAACAAAATGAAAAGAAAAAAATTACTAAAAACAACCCAACCAAAAGGTAAAAACTTCATGTTTTCACAAATAGACTTCAGGGTTTTAGAATTCTAAAATAGCAACAGAAATAAAGGAACCAAATGAATTAATTTTATTATTTTTTAATTCTTTAAAGATAAAATGAATCGAATCACTGTTATCTTTATAATCTTAGCCAGTTACGAACCCCAGCATTACCCTGTTGCTTATTTATTGTCAATTCACAGCCTGTACTCGTCAGAGTATCAGGGATGCACTTATGTATCAACTTTGGTATTATGCATTCAAAACATATAAGAGAGAGAATGAGATTTACATGTTCGTTTATATATTGTTTCAAAATATTCCCATTCAAGTCTAAAATCTATCATGAATTGGATTTTTCAATTACTTTATATAGAAGCAATATATAATACTCCATGGATGAGAAAATATGGGGAAAATATTGTTACTTTTATATAAACCTTCATGAATGGAAAAATATTGTTATTTTAAATCGTAAAATCTCTTAGGAAAGCCAAGATCAGTGGAGTGAATTTAGTGAAGAAAGCCCGACCTCCTGCCGTGGTTATCTTAGAGGTTTAGGGACAGCTTTAGTGGAAGGTAATTTGAGTTTTTCTTGGAAGGTTGGGAAAAAAATGAAAATAATATAAAATATAAAGAAGTATTGTAAAGAGTAGGTTCATGTACGGTGAGTGTAAGTGAATCATGTTCTCCTTTCATATTTAAACATAATATAAATTTGAAAATATAATTTTTTTATTATATAATTAATTTATATTTTTAATAAGAAAATGAAATGTAAAAAATCAAATAAATGATTTTTATAAAGTTCAATTTTTTTTTATAGATGTAATAATTTGGATTGAAAAATAATTTTTTTGTTTTTCACTTTAAAAAATATATTTTATTATATATAAACCATATATTTTATTATATATAAACCCAAGTTTTTTTTATGCTTACAAACAAGATATATTGAAAAGGAAAAAATGTTGAATGTGTTATAGTTTATGCATTTCATAATCCAAACCAAAGTAGATGAGAAATGACACAACACATGAAAGATGGACAAGAAAAGCATTCTCCAACCAAAATAGATGAGAGATGACACAACACATGAAAGATGGACAACAAAAGCGTTCTTAAAGAAGAGCCACTTCTTATAAAATTCAAATCTACTTTCAAATTTTCTACATAGGCTAAGTTTCCACTTATATTTTGAATTTGATTGTCCAAAGTCATGGGATTTTAGCTATACATAATGCATGTTCATTATTGTTTATATTAAAAAATTACATTAAATATAAGCATGTGCATGGTTATTCTTTACATTAAAAATTATACGGGACACAAAAGTACCCAACACACAATCTACATCAAATGAATGATAAAAATTGACAAGTCTTTCTCTTGCACCTAATGCACAATCTAAAATGATTATTTGGATGCTTGATGTTTTGGTGCAATTAGTAAAAACAATCTAGTGCACAATACAAATTTGTTATGTGTAGGCATGGTGTTTGACAATTGATGTTAGAATGGGTGAATGGACCTACTTACCGAGTTCAATACCTAATTGAAACACCACATAGTTACATTTATATGTACATCAATCATTATTCTTGATGCCTTAAAATGGCTAGGGAAGGAAACCTAGGCCTTAGGATTTAAATTAGGCTTCTTGACACCTAGGGACAAGAGCCTATTGAATCTTTCATTGGCCTTCAAGTGGGGATATGGGTGTGATGGGTGTTTTTAATGGTTTGAGAAACAAGTATGGGTCTCTCGTGGTCAGATAAATAGGTAGGGTAGAATCAAATAATAAATGTAATAGAGCATAATAGAGGGAAGGAAGGGATTGTTAAAGTGTAATGCCTATGTAATTCATTTTATGAATGAATAAACTAAGTTGAGTTAGGGTTTATTTTCATCTTGATGGACACACTTTGGAAAATTTGTTTTTCTCTACATAATAATCATAGGTCATATACTTTTTTCATACTCTCTAGATATTTTTCTCTTGATTGGAGTCCAAAGCCTTCTTTGTAGCAAAGTTTGAAGACGTAGTAGAAATCAATTTGTAGAAGGATGCAACAAAGGACATTTTAATTTAGTGGGTCTTCACAACCCCACCTCTTGTTCCTCGTATATTGATAATTATATCCTCTCTACCCAAATATTTATCTCTACTCTTAAGCACTCGAGTCTTGAACACGAGTCTTGTCTATAGAAAACATGAATAATACAAATTTATTTATGTTATCGTTGTTGCGATGTTATATTCATTATAGTGAAATAATAGTCATTCAATTGTCCGGTCGAGGTGGATCGACCCAGTGATAATTGGATCGATGAGTTAAGTTAAGTCAATGGTTAATTCAAGGTCGAAGTGATCGAGTAGAAAGTTGAAGGTCTAAGTGGTTGACTGAGAATTTTAAAAGTCGTTCGATAGGAGGTCGAGTGGCAGTTGAATGGAGATCAACTAGAGCTCAAATGGGTAGCCGACCTCTTGCCGACTGTAATAGAATTTTGACATAAGTGGGGATTGCATCCAATCATCTATGTGGATCTGTAACCATTTTTGGGTGCCATGATTTAGTGTTTTGCATGTTATAAAGCCTATAAATAAGCCATGTTGTAAGATTGTAAAAGATAATATTTACAAGAACCGTAAAGGTCATATAGATACAAGTCGAACTAGTTGCGGGTTTTTTCTCATGTAAATCAAGAGAGTAGTATGGTGATTGTCTCTTAGTTGTAGACTAATGTTTGTTATGAAACTCTTTATTCAGTGAATGAATAAGAAAGCAAGAGAGCAAGATGCTGAAGGAATGTTGGATTTCTCATTTTTGGGTTTCCAGGATAAAAGCTTTGTGTAATATGTGTGTTTTTCATTTATTACATGCTTGTATTTGTCTTCTCTTTCTTGGTTGGTTTAGTGTTAGGAATGTTTTCTCTACAAGTGGTATCCAATCACATTTTTTTCTCTATATAATTGTATCAGAGAAAGGTTAAGAAATCCTTGGATCTTATCTAAACCTATCTCCAGTGGGAGTTGTAGGTCAGTGATATTTAAGTTGTTCTTGACAAAATGGCAAGCAGTTCTATGATAGAAATCGAAAAATTCAATGGATAGAATTTTGAGCTTTGGAAGCTTAAGATGGAATATCTCCTTATATATTAAGGATAATGGGAAGACCTGAGCCTATGAACCATTACAATCGGTCTATCAAGGGAAGAATAAGATAAATTAGAGAAAAGGAAAAGGAGTAAAATTTGACCTTGTCTTGTAGATTTGGTTTTGATGAATGTCTTGAGTGCATATTGTGCAAAGAATCTATGGGAGAAGTTGGGGAGCTTGTACCAATTGAAATGCATGGTCAATAACTCATTTTCTCAGAAGAAACAGTATTTTCTGAGGATGAGTGATGGGAGCTCAGTAAAAGAGAACTTGAATGCATTCAATACTATAATAATTTAGTTATTATTTATTGATATTAAAATCACTAAGGAGGAGAAACATATTAGTCTATTTTGTTCTTTTCGAGACTCCTAGGATAACTTAGTGGTTCATATAGGGAGTAATTCGAACAAATTAACACTTGAAGATGTCGTTTCCCCTCTTCTATCCAAACAAATGAGATGGAAGAATATAGAAGGATGGACCAAAGATTCCTTGATGGTGGCAGGCTGACTAGTTGACAGAGATAAAGGAAAATTCTTTGGTAGAAAGTATAAGTTGAAGGGTAGATATAAATACCCAATTAAGTCGATGAGAATAGCATGGAAACATGGTAAAGGTAGGAAATACAAAATAGACTGCAAGTCAAAGGTAGTTGATATCACTCCAGAATCCAATGAGAAATAGTCAACTCATAGAAAGACTACTCCAGATAAAGGAGGGAATGTGTATCAGGCATCAAATAGTACACATTTGGATCATGATGTTTGGTTGATCAACTCAAGTGCATCATTCCATATGACACCTAAAAGATAATGGTTATGTGAATATGGAATATGTGAAGGTGGAGATGCATTCTTGGGGGATGCATCAACAACTAAAATTATTGGACAATGAATAGTCGAACTAATACTGAAACATGGGAGGAGCGTGACCCTTCCATTTGTGCTACATATTCTAGGTTTAGAAAGAAATTTGATATATGTCAGTAAAATGATTGATGTAGGAGTGCACACACTATTTCAAAAGGATACATGAAAAATTGTCAGGGAACATGTTGGGTTGTTATATTCTTTGCATTGAAAGTTGAGGTGGATCGACTAAGAGTCAAAATCAAAAGTCGAGGTGTTTGTATCGGGTAAAGTCAAATGTTGAGGTTAGTCAACTAGGTAAAGTTGAATTCGAAGGTTTAGGTGGCTCGACATGGTAAAGATGTCGAAAGCAAGTCGAAGGGGTCTACTGACGAGAGGTCGATATGAAGGCATGTGGAAACTGACTGAAGACCAACTGAATCCCAATTGGTTAGCGAAGGGTAATCCAACTTGGTATTCGACTGTAACCGAATCCTGATATTCACAGAATTCGTAGCCAATGATATTCATGGATATGTAACCATTTTTGGGTGCTTTTTCTTGAGGGTTTTGTCTGTTGTAAAGCCTATGAAGAAATCATGTTGTAAGGTTGTAATTTAAGATAAATTTCTTTTCTTTAGATGATGAATGGATAATCACCAAGAATCTTTAATTTATAGGTTGTTGTTCATGCATATGTAAGATGAATTGGTTGCATGGTTTTTCTTGTGTAAGAAAGAGGATATGATATCGATTGTGTCTTAGGTATGGACCAAGGTTAGACATGTAACATTTTATTCTAAATCAATAAGACAAAAAAGATCAAAATGCTCAAGGAATGTTGGTTTTCCCGGTTTGGGTTTCCAGGGTAAAATCTCTATGTACTGTGTTCTTGTTGTGTCATTTACTTTCTTGATTAAATATTTATTCCTCTCTTCTACTGGGTTTAATATGGAAGTGTTTCTCATTTCCTAACATGTGGTATCAGAGCTTTGTTTAACAACCTTGGATCTGAGATAAACTCTAGGTTCAGCAAGAGTTGTAAGTTAGAAATATTTAAATATTGTGCTAAAGATTGTGTTAAATAATGGAAAGAAGCTCGAGAATGGAGATTGAAAAATTCAATCGCTAGAAGTTTGAGCTTTGCAAGCTTAAATTTGAAGATATCCTTGTATATAGAGAACAATGGACAACAATAAGTCTAAGTACCATGATGATAGATATGTCGACAGAGGAATGAGAGAAACTCAAGAGAAGAGAAAGGAGTATGATTCAAATTTGTATTGCAAATTCGGTGTTGTTGAATGTCTCAAGTGATGATTTGACGAAGAAACTGTGGGACAAGTTGGGAATCTTGTCCTAGTTGAAATACCTAGTAAATAAGTTGTTTGTCAGAAAGAAATTGTATCTTGTAAGAATGAGTGATGGAAGTTCATTGAATGAGCATTTAAATGCATTAATACCATTATAAGAAATTTATTTTCTGTGGATATTAAAATCACCGAGGAGGAGAAAGATATTAGGATTTTATGTTATTTTCGAGACTCATGGGATAGATAAGTCATGGATATAGCGAGTAATACAACCACATTAGTGATAGAAGACATGTTTTCATCTCTACTGTCAGAATAAATGGGAAGAAATACATGGAAGGATCGACCAAATATGATTTAGTGGTGAGAGGTCAACCAATTGATAGAGATAAAGGAAAATTCTCTGGTAAAAAGTCTAAGTCAAAAGGTTTGGTCGACAAGAAGATGTTTGAAATGCAGTAAAGTCGAGCATGACAAAAGGGACTGCAAGTCAAAGGTGATGGAAGTCAATACATGATCCGACGAGAACCAGTCAATTGAGAGAAAGACAACTTCAAATAAGGGAGGTGATGTGTACCTGCATCGATCGGTAAACAGTCATATCAAGATGTCTCGTTGATCAAATCAAGATCATCCTATCATATGACACCACATAGAGAATGGTTATGTGAATATGAATAATATGAAGGAGGAGAAGTGTTCTTGGGGGAGGACTCGACAACCAAAATTGTCGGATGGGGAAGATTTCAAATGATACTATAGGATGGGAGGAGTATAACCCTTCGATGTGTTCTACACATTATGAGTTTGGAAAGAAACATGATATTTGTCAATAAGATGGGTGATGTTGGCGTGCACACTCTATTTCAAAAGGATTAATGTAATATGGTCAGAGGTTTGATGGTATTAATGAAAGGAGTTCATATTTGAACCCTATAAAACTTACTAGGGAGTGTCGACTCAATTGGATGTGACAACTTCGTTGTTCTTGAAGTAAAATCAAATTTGACTCGACCCAACCCGACAAGTCATCGTAAAGTCAAGATAACCATTCTATGGAACGAGAGGATGGGACACATTGGAGAAAAGGGTTTTCGATCTATACATAATAAAGGTATCATTGAAGACTTTCCTAAATGTAATTTAGAAGTCGAAGTTTCGTGAGGTTCCCATCTTGAGGGATAAGGGAAAATGGCATTATAGCACTAGTTCATAGTGATGTGTTTGGCCTTGTCATAGTTCCTTCACTTGGTGGATCCCTAGATTATGTTTCCTACATAGATTACCTTTCCAGAAAGACATGGATATATTTCCTGAGGAAGAAATCATAGGTTTTTGATAAATTCATAGAGTTTAAATCTCTTGTAGAAAACTAGAAAGATAAGAAGATTAAGGTGTTGAGAACTCATAGTGATGGTGAATTATGTGGAAAATAATTTGATTAGTTATTCAAGCAGTGTGGCATAGAACGCCAAATTACCACACCATATACCACAAAAAAAAATGGAGTTTCCGAGAGAATGAATAGAACGTTGATGGACAAAAAAAGGATCATGTCAGTGGTGCTAGGCTCACACAAGAATTATGGGCGGAGGGATTCAACACAAAATAATATATATTAAGTATGTCTCCTTCATCAGTGCTAGTCAACATGAATCCACCTAAGGCATGGTCGGGTAAGAATCATTCAGTTTTACATCTGAAAGTACTTGGTTGTGATGCATTTGTGCATGTTCCCAAGGAAAAAAGGATAAAGTTGGACAATAAGGAAATCAAATGTATTTTCATTTGATACAAAGAAGTAATGAAAAAAAATAAGATCTAGGATCCTACATCAAGGAAAACACTGTACAGTCGAGATGTGTTCTTCAAATAAGTCAGAAGTAAGTCTGAAGCTAAATAAATTGTTTAGATCGAGAATAATCATGAGATGTTGCAGCTTGAAATGAGCAATGAAGAATATGATTTAGATGAGTCTATTGAATCAGACGAAGAGGTGGAACCACTGAATCTGGTTGTAAGGAGGTAAAAAAGAGTAAGAAAACTAGTCGAAAGGTATAGTCCACTTGACTTCCATTCTGCATTAATATTAATTGTCATCGACGATGAGCCCAAGTCGATCAAAGAGGAGTTTGAATTAGGAGAGTGAAAACTATGGAAGGATGCCATGGTCGAAAAGATGAAATCATTTCAAAAAATTGAGACATGGGACTTGGTCAAGTTTCCTAGTGGAAGAAAGCATGTTGATTGCAAATGGGTATTCAAGAAAAAGATAAATGCAGAAGGTCAAGTTGAGAAATTCAAATATTTATTGGTAGAAAAAGGATATTACCAAGTGAAAGGCGTCGACTTCGGTGATATATTTTCGCCTATTGTAAAATTAAATTACATTAAAGTACTAATGTATCTCGATGCAAAATTTGATCTAGAAATATAATAGATGGATGTGAAGACAATGTTCCTACATGGGGACCTGGAAGAAGAAATCTACATGAAACAACTTGAAGTATTTGTAGTAAAGGGAAATAAATATTTGGTGTGTAAACTAAAATGATTCATTTAAGTTCTAAATAAATCACCAAGGATGTGGTACCAAAATTTCGACACATACATCCTTAGTTTGGGATTGTGAGAAGCAAATATAGTCACTGCTTATATTCCAAAGAAGAAGGTGGTTGTTTCATATATGTAGCTTTGTATGTCGATGACATTTTGTTGATTGGAAACAACATGGATGCAATAAAGGAGGTGAAGAATCATTTATCCTCCAAGTTCAACATGAAGAATATCGGTGCAACTAACTCCATTCTAGGAATCGAGATTAAGATAGATCAAGCAACTAGAAACCTCTGGTTGAACAAGATGAAGTATATTGATTTTTTTTTTAAATGTTTCAACATGCAAGATTGAAAACCAGTGAAGGTACCAATTCCTGTGGGATCAAGGCTAACTACCGAACAATGTCAAAAGACACTGGGAGAAATAGAGAACATGGAACGTATTCCCTATACAAGTGTTGTTGGTAGTCTAATGTATGTGATGCACTCGACCATACATTTACCATGCAGTGGGAGTCCTAAGAAGATACATCTCGACACCTGAGAAGGAGAACTAGACAACTTTCAAGAGAGTATTCAGGTATTTGTTTGGCACAAAAGTCTATGCTATATTCTACCAAGGAAAACCTGGAGGTGAAAATGAATTAAATGTACATGGCTTTGTTGACATTGACCGGGATAGAGATTTGGATCGATAGAGGTCAACCATTGGATATGTCTTCAATATGTTTGGTGGAGAAACCGATTGAATGAGTAAGCGACATGTGGTCATAGCCTTGTCAACAACATAAGTTGAATACATGGCAGCCACTCATGTAATCAAAGGAGCAGTGTGGCTACAAAGGATATGTTCAAGAATATGATTTGAGAAGATAGCTATGAAGATAATTTTCAAGAATCAAAGCACAATATTTATGGAAAAGAACCCAACTTATCATTCTAATACTAATAAAATTGATGTACATATTACCATTTTGTGAGAGACATGTTGGAAAGAAACAAGGTGTTGCTGGAGAAAGTAGACACGTTGGAAAACACAGCATACTTGTTGAACAATTCTATGAGTGTTGTGAAGTTCTCTTGGTGGAGATAGGAAATGGGCATTATTTACCTGGGTCTGTGAATGAAATTTCAAAGGTCTCCTGGTTTCAACAAATAAGAAAACAAGCAGGTGAATTTTGGGTGGGTATATTCTTTGCAGTAAAAGTCGAGGTAGATTGACCGACAATCGAAGTTGAAGGTCGAGGTGGTTTGACCGAGTAAATTCAAAGGTTAAGGTTAGTCAACTAGGTAATGTCAAAGTCGAAGTTTGAGATGGTTGTACATAGTAAATACATGGACAACAAGTCGAATAGGTAAACCGACAAGAGGTCGACAAGCGAGTGTGTTACAAATGATTGAATACCAAATGAAGGTCGACCGATAGCCGATGGGTAATCCAAGTTGGTAGTTGATTGTAACAAAATCCCGAGATTCACGAGATCTGTAGCCAATGATCTGGATGGATTTGTAACCATTTTTGGGTGCTATTTCTTTAGGTTTTTTCATGATATAAAGATTATAAATAAGTTTTGTTGTAAGACTGTAAAAGATAAAAAAATAATTATTTATACTATGAATGGATAATCTCCAAGAGCATATAATTTAGAGGTTGGTCATGAAAATATAATCCGAATTGGCTACAGGGTTTTTCTTCTGTAAGAAAGAGGGTATAATGTCAATTGTTTCTTAGGTGTGGACCAAGGTTAGACATGTAACCTTTATTTCGAATGAATAAGACAACAAGGAGAACAACAATCAAGGAATGTTGGTTTTCCCAGTTTGTTTTTCCAAGGTAAAATATCTCTGTATTGTGTGCTTAAAGTGTCATTTACTTTATTTATTAAATATTTCTTCCTCTCTTTTTCTAGTTTAAGTGTCGATGCGTGTCTCATTTCCTAAAATAGCTATGGTTTTAATGAAAGGATTTTGGATTGGAGCCCTATAAAATTAATTAGGGAATATTGACTCGAATGGATGCAAAAACATGATTGTTACTGAAGTTGACTCAACTTCGACTCAACTCGACTCAACTCGGGTTGAGTTGATACAAACTGAGTTGATTTTTCTTTGTCAAGTTGACTTGACCACTTTATGACACAAGAGGATGTCATATATTGTCGAAAAAGGAATTTGTGATATGCACAACAAAGGTAAGGTCAAAGGTTTTCCATATTGTAATTTGGAAGTCTTTTTTTGTGAACATTGAATATATGGAAAAAATTAGGTTAGATTTTCGTGTAGAGAAGCATGGGAAAAAAGGATTTTAGAATTGATACATAGTGACATGTTTGTGCCTATACCAGTACCTTCACTTGGTGGATCCCTATATTATGTTTCCTTCACTGATGATTTTTTCTAGAAGACATGGCTATATTTATTGAGGAACAAATAAAATGTTTTCTAGAAATTCAAAGAGTTTAAATTTATTGTAGAAAAACAGACAGATAAGAGGATCAAGGTGCTGAGAACTAACAATGGAAGTGAGATCTATGGAAAGGATTTTGAATATTTCTACAAGAAATGTGGCCTAGCATGAAAAAATACCACACTCTATACCCCACAACAAAATGGAGTTGTTGAAATAATGAACAAAATGTTGATGGATAAGGAAAGAAGCATGCTCAATGGTGTCATGCTTCATGAGAATTCTGGGTAGAGGTAGTCTCCACTACAAAATATTTGGTAAATAGGTCTCCTTCATCAACATTAGTCGAATCGACTCGACTACACATGAATTATGGTTTTCTAATATTCCTTCACTTTCACATCTCAAATTCTTTGGTTGTGATCCACTTCTTCATTTTTCGAAAGAAAAGAGGAACAAGTTGGACAAAAATGAAATAAAGTATTTTTTAATTGACTACAAGGATGTAAGGAAATCATATAAGATATGGGATCCATTCTTAAGGAAAACAATGTATATTATAGATTTTTGTTTTAGGGAACTCGAAGGAACTTCTAAGTTTGAATAGGTTCAAATAAAAAAAGAACCAGAGAAGGTGGTGTTTGAACTAAGGAACGAAGAACATGATTCAGATGGGTCGATTGAATCACATGAAGAGGTGGACAAAGTGAATATACTTATAAGGACTTGTGAATCAGTAAGTAAACTAGGTGAGAGGTATAGTTTACCTGATTTCCATTTTACATTTATGTTATCTGCAACTAATGAGGATCCCAAGTCGATTAGTGAGGAAGTTAACTCGACAGAGGGTAAAATTTGGAAGGATATTGTGGTGGAAGAAATTGAATTCTTTAAGAATAATGAGACATGGTATTTTCTAGAGGTCCCTAATGGAAACAAACCTATCAGTATCAAGTGGGTGTTCAAGAAAAAGTTGAACATAGGAGGTCAAGTCTAGAAATTCAAAGTGTGACCAGTAGCGAAAGGATATTCCCAAGTCGAGGGAGTCAAATTTGGTGGTATTTTTTCGCATGTTGCAAAATTATCTTCCATTATATTACCAATGTCTCTAGATACAAAATTTTATCTTGAAATAGAGAAAATGGATGTAAATACAATGTTCCTACATGGTGACCTGGAAGAAGAAATCTACATGAAATGCCTTGAAGGATTTACAGTAAAGGAAAAGAGAGCGTTGGTGTGCAATTTGAAGAGATCCCTCTATGCTCTAAAGTAATATCCAAGGATGTGGTATCAAAATTTTGAAACCTACATCCTTTCTTTGGGATTTGTGAGAAGCGAGGTTCATAACTATGCATATTCCACATAAGGTGGTTATTTCATACACATAGTTTTTTTGTTGGTGACGTGTTGTTTGTAAGAAAGAACATGGATGTAATAAAGGAGGTGAAGATGTGGATGTACTCCAAGTTTTACATGAAGTATATTTGTGTAGGGAACTTCATTCTAGGAATGGAGATCAAGAGAGATCAAGCAATTATAAAGCTTTGGTTAAATCGAAGGAAGTATATTGAAATAGTCTTGAAGCATTTTTGTTCGTGACCTAACGTCCCTAACCTATCACTTAGGTAGAATAATATATTTTCCATGTACTAAAGGTCGACATTAGTTAATAAGGACTATTTAATAATGTGAATAAGTCTAATGTAAGAATACCTATAGAATCTTATGCTTCTAGAAAGATCTTCTTCTAGAATTATCCTTGGAAGATAAAATTAGTATAAATAAGAGGAGGCATGAGAAAGTCTTGTATTGAGAATTATTGTAATAAAGAACCACTCTGCAGGAGGTTTCCCCCTCAAAGAGGCAACTGAACATTGATTTCTATCAATAAAGGTATCATTTTTTGTGTTTTCATTCTCTACATATTTTTGTTCCACTAGTAATTGTTGTTATATTTATATTTTATACTATGTATAATACATTTGGTACATAACATGTTGTATTAGAGCACTTTCCTTTGTGGAAATTGTGGGAAATTGGTTTTCATGGTAGAGACATATATTTTTGGTGTCTTTAAAGAATAGAGATAAGCCATTCAATGGGTAAAAATGTGGCAGGGAATACTACACAAATGAAATACATACAATTTCATAGGGTTGCTTAGAAACAAACATTTCACCTTGTTGGAAAATTATGTAACCTATTTTATTACCCTTCGAGTAGTAACACATCAGTCAAATTATTTACATGGTCATCATTCCCATGTTCCATTAGCTATATTTGGAGTCCCCTGGGTCTCCTAAAACTAGATCTAAATTAGTCAATCAATCTCCTGGCTTCTATAGTGACACCAATAAAAACACTTGGGAAGACTCTCTTGTACCTGGGTAATCGGGTAGTATAGCTAAGTGTACGATTGAGCCTCCTTAGTTACGTCCCTGATATATTGGGTCAAGTATTATTTTTAGACCCCATTCATGTATATGAGAGATGTATCATATGGAAAACCATTGTCTGTAGGAACCCTATAAACCCTAACCCTTGGGAAAGAAACAAAAAATACAAAGGAAAGGATGAGATATATTACCATGCAACCCTTCCTTTTGGATTCTGGTTGTGAAATTCGTATAGAAGTTTTCCTGTTAACAAATTGGGCACTTCACCATTGTAGTATTCTTCAAGAAAGAATCTAACTCTAGAGTTAAAAAAATGAGTATAGTGGTCCCATCGACACCCTTATTCAGGACCTGTCAGATTGGAATCCTATCTTTACCTTAACCACTATTGTACCTATAAATTTAAGCCTTTTTTTTGCAGACCCGGACCCCTTCCAGGTAATATTATTTGTGACTTATGCCATTGGATTCACCCTTTTACCTTGACAACCATGGTACCTATCACTTCTAAGACCTTTTTCTTTGGTCCCACACACCCTTCCCAACATCCTTATTTGACACATATCCCATTGGATTTTCATTGTAACCGTAATTTCAATGATATATATCACCTATTGTTTTTATTTCAGTGGAAACATTACCCATTATAGGAACCCCAAATTTCCGCATGGCCACCACTCACACCCAAGAGCTGTAGGTCGAAATAAAAAAGAACAAGGCCCAATTTGAACATTTTGAGGATCAATTCCAAACATAATTTTCCAAAGTTGACGACACATTTAACCAATTAGAAGACAAATTTGATAGAAAATTTGACACCCTCAATGCCACTATCACCTAGTTGTTAACCAATCCCAGGACACCTACTTCCTTGAACAACCCTCCAAAGTATATGGTGCTCACTAGTTGCATACTATAGCCTTTCATTCCAACCCCTTTCATCATGACCCCAATCTTACTCAAGTTGAGGTCAGTAAATTTGATGGCTTTGATCCCATGAGATGGGTCACCCAAATGGAGAATATTTTTTGTTTGCATGGAATTACTGAAATGTTAGCCAAACTCCATTATTTTATTCTCTATCTAGATCCTAAACATTGGAAATGGTGGAAATCACATAAAAATGCATGCCAGCTATATGTTGCTTGGACCCATTTTATTGTAGATATTTATGAATGCTTTAACACCGAAACCCGCTATTTAGGTCATTTGATCAAGTTGAAATGTTATGGCGTAGTGGAAGAATATAAACGCCTTTAAGCACATGGTTTTCATAATAGAGGGCATGGCATATGCCTTATGTTGTTGCAAGAATTATCTCTAGGTTGTAATAGAGCCAAGCCTTAACACATTTTGAAGAAGATAATAGCTGTTTATTGACAAGTTATTGGAGGCTTCTAGAACTAGGTTTGAAAGAGTCTTTCAACTATTAAAAATCAGAAATAAAGAGGCATGACCTCGACTACTAAATCATTTAGATCATAAGCATGGATAGAATATTTGGAAAAAAAAACTAAAAATGAAAAACCAGGTATCCAATTCTTATAAATCTGGTTTTCCTTTCAGTAGAAGAATGATAATGATTTCAATATCTTAACATAGGTATTGTCTCACTCATAGAAAGACAAAGGAAAAACTGTGAACAAAGAAAACTTGTAAATTATGAAAAACAATTAAGATGCGGGTCTTGTTTTGCTCACAACAAAACAGAGGAAAAACTGCACTTGAAGGAGTGCTTTTAATTCGCCACAACAAAAGTTTCACTGAATTGTAACCTCTACAAGATGAATAAATGAATGAGCGGAAGAAATAAGATTAATGACAATATGAGAAACAAAACACAGAAAAAAACAAGATTTAACTCAGCAAAGCTTAGAATATCTTTTCTTTTCGCTGAAATAAATTGGCATTACAAACCCATCCCAAAAAGGTTCTTGGGTTGTTCCCCCTTCATAGCCTTTTTCAATAGTATATATAGATAAGTTACATAGAAGCCTTCCAAAAATAGACATCGGTTGCAAAGGGAATGACTCATCAAAACCGAGCTCCTAATTTCTAGGAAACAACTACAAGAGATGATTAATAGGTGTAAAACTGCTTCATAAAACCTTGGGACAACTCTGCATATTCTTCCACCTGTAAGCATGTATTACCATCTCATCCTTTGATTGCTCGATTAATTTGATGAAGCTAATATGATTCCCGAAAGTCTCGGATTGATTTGTCATATGCCCAACTAAAATCCTCCTGGAATCTCCTTTTAGAAGCTGCCAATAGAATTTTGGCTGCTGATTTATTTCCTTGAAAACTGGGATTACCCTCAACTGTTGCCACAAAATCTGAGTTTTCCTTTGGTTGTTGATTTTATTACTAAAATTCTTTTGTTATCTGTTGTTTTTACTTGCCAATGATTCTGTGCCTAGAATTATGGATCTCATTTTCGGTTGTATGCATTTAAATCTGGATGGAATCCTCCACATGTTGATCTGATTTTGTTCTTGCTGATTTTTCTCCTGCTAGGTGTCCGCACTCCTGCACCAATTACAACAACATCCTCTAGATGTATTGCTCCATGCGATGGAATTATCATTTTTGTCCCATTTGTGCATTGAGGTATTGTTGCTCTCCCATCAACAAGTTGTAGTCCATCAAGATTGCATCACATTATAATATCAACTAAAGTAGGGGATGATGAATCATCTGCCCGATGCGATATGGTTAGAAGAAGTTGGGATGCATGACAAGGATCTGCAAGATATATGAAAAGTTCTATAATATTTTCAGCTGAAGGAGAAACCCATATAAGGTCTTTGATTTTGAAGCTAAGAAGATCACTTCCACTACTAAGGCTTGGAAGCATGTTTGGCACAGGTTTAAGGAAGCTTGTTGGATTCCTAGATAAAACCTACAAAAATGAAGAGTTCGGCCGATTGTCAAATGGGAGCTGGAAATGTTTCCCTTTTGAACAGGCCCATAGTCATATTAAACCTTCTCCATGGTTCATCAGGACATGGATGATCCCATGTTGTTTTCTGTGTAGTGTGATCAATGTAATGTGTCAGAGCGTTGCTTCCAGCCCGGTGGTAATGACCCATTTTAAGCTTGATGGTGAGACATTGATTTACTTGCCTCCAATTCGGGGGTGAATACATGGACTGTCAGAGCTATCGCTGGGGTTAGTAGAGGATGATAACAGTAATGTAATTACAATGTTTTATCGATTGAACCATTCCCATCGCTGCTTTTATGAAATATGAATGCATTTCCTGTGTTGTGAAATACAGTCTCTCCATTAATATTGGAAATTAACAAGGCATGCAGACAGGATATTGGAGACCACTCAAACAGTTGCATGAAATCACCTCAGTTATATTGAAAATGATGTGAAAAACCTTCCTTTAGCGCAACCGTACCCAAAATTTGATTAACAATCGGAGCTCAAGCAAGATATGATTTCACATTTCGCAATTGATGAAACCTATAATCTATTTGGGCACAACAAATGGCGATGAACATGTCGTTCTTTGTCAACCTATTTGCACCTAAACAGTTCCATGATAGTTGGAATGACACTTGGTCTGAGGGTTTAATCATTTCATCAACGTCTGGATTTAAATTCCTCTTAATTGTTGATTTAGACACTCATGGAACCCTGACTTTGGGCCTTCGGGAGAAAATGTGAACTGACAATTGAAATCACCCGGTGGAGAAAACTCCCGAAGTGGAACCTGGTGTTTGGAATGATGACCAAGACGAAACTTAGTGCAAGTAACCTTAACTTCGGGCCTATTTGGGGCATGATTAAACTTTGTGCACGTTTCAAGGCCCGAAGTACCCGACTGTCGTTGATTTGCATTTAATATGGACCGTCGGATGATGAGTTGGCATAAATCTTTCAATTTTTGTTGTTTTTCTGTGAACTGGTGTTGGGTTGAATGGTATTTGGTCGAGGTTATAGCACCTCCATTTACAAATCCTCCATAAATAATTTGAGTTTGAGATGCAACTTCAGCGGAAACATTTGTGCTTAACCATTCACAGACTGCTACATGCAATTCCTGGGCCTTCTGCAAAGAAGGCACTTTTCCTTGTACCAATGGCCCAGACAGGTTCATATGCAATAACCACATCATCCCAGCTAGGCACATTATCGACAAATGCCTTTAGTTGTTCATAATAGACATCAAAAGTCTTACTTGCTTCACGTTCTTCTATATTTTCTCCTGTGCGTGCAATCACCTTGAGACCCTGGGTCAGTGCATATGCAGATATTTTTCCCAATAAACTGATTATACTCACCAATGACATATATACACTTAGAATTCCCATGAATCACCCATTTACAATGTCATTTTAAGTGAAAAATAGAACGAAAAATGTTGATATTTGTGCTTCAAACATGGCTTCCGGCGCATCTATATTAACTCATATGTATTGCATCCCTTGACAGAGATCTATGGTGTTTGATACTTTGAAATAAAACTTGACAAGATTTTATATAGTTCAACAACTACATTTCTTCCCGTGCATAGTGCACCCGTTTTGGGCCCCCTGGTGAGATTCTCCTGCATGTGACTTGATGCGTGGCGCTTAGCCGCTCGGTCTTGTCTGACTTATGTTGTATTGCAGGGGTTTGGCTCGGTGGTTTAGTTGGAGATTGGGCCCGTGGGGTGGTTGGCCCAATAATGTTTTCACATAAAAGTATTTGGTGCATAGGTTTGGCTAAGTAAACCTTTTTTCATTTTTTTACCAAACTTTAAAACAATAATAAAATATTACTTTAAAATTATATAAAATAATTTTAAAATAATATAATTTACATATAAAAAATTGTAGTTTGGTTTTATAACTAAGATAAGTTAGCATTTTTAAGACCCTTTTCAAAGATCGATAAATTGCAAACAAAGAGAGATGGAAGGATCTTGAAAAATATGATGTAAAGATTTGAGATTTTGACGGTAGAGAAACTTGCTGAAAATGGCGAAATGTTTAGAGGTTTACTGCGGCTAAAACTCTTATACTAGGCGACACAAGGATTAGCGAAACTTGACAAAAAAATTTGGCGAAGGACACCAAGTTTAGAAATTTCAATATTTTTTTCTAATACCTTCTTCAGTGAATGCTTTAACAATGGCCTAAAGGATTGAATTCATGCTCAGGTCCTCATGGCTCTCTCCCATACTTGGTTGTAAGCTACTAAATTTTACAAAGAAGTACAACAATGCTACTCTCAACCTACCAATGCTACCCCTCATGACACTCCTCTCAAGATCTAGAAAATAAATTGGGTAGAAATGGTTGAATGCCAACTCAAGGGTCTTTGTTATAATTTTGATGAAAACTATTTTCTCGGGCACAAGTGTAAGGAACATTAACTTTTATGGTGATTTATAAGGATGTTTCAGACGAGGAGGATAAAGCTTACCCTGTGGAAGTTCTACCCCAAATGGATGATACTACTCCACCCAGTGCTCCACCATATGTTGAACCATTGATTTCACTGCACACCCTCATTGGATTATCTGCTCCCCAAACCCTCAAACTCATTGGCTACATTAGGCACATGAAAGTCATAATCCTTTTTGAAAGTGGAAACACCCATAATTTTATTCATCGTCGCATTTCCTAGGAAATCAATTTCCATATCCGGGTCATCAACAATTTTCAAATCATGATTTCCAATGTAGGTTCCATGAGATGTGGTGGGAGTTGTGAAAATGTGTGCCTACAAATTGGTCAGTACTACCTCAAATATGATATTTTTTCTATCGACATGGGAATTTGTGACGTTGTTCTTGGTGGTAAATGGTTATGCACTCTAGTCCCCATCCTAAAATTAAAAATTAAATTACAATAGAATGGACAAAAATATCAGTTCCAAGTCATCACAATAGCCTCCCCTGATATCATTAGTTCCGATCGAATGGAAAATATCCTCAAAGAAGGTCATTTTGAAATTATTTCCCAACTCCATTGAATTCAAGAATATGAGACAACCTCTTTTCATCCTAACCTCAAATCTATCCTCGCCCAACACCAATCCATTATTACCACTCCCCATTGACTTCCCCCTTCCTATGACATTCATGACCACTCCATTCCTCTAGTCCTGGGAATCCTTCCTCCCAATATTAACCCTTATCATCATCACTTTTCCTACAAGAATGAAATTTAGAAAACTGTTCAATAATTACATGAAGTGCGTGTTATCTGTCCTAGAACCAAGCCCTATTATTATCCCGTGGTCATGGTACTAAAGAAATAAGGAACTTGGCGCATGTGTATAGACTCTCATGCCTTCGACAAACTCACCATCAAACAAAAATTTCTCATATATGGCATTGATGACTTGTTGGAAGAATTGAGCAGTGCTTAGTACTTTACTAAACTTGATCTTTGTTTCGACTACCACCAGATACACATGAAAGAGGATGAAATTCCTAATACTGCATTTAGAACTCATGAGGGTCAATATGATTTCTTGTTCATGCCCTTTTCCCTGTCTAATTCTCCGTCCACTTTCCAATGTCTTGTGAGTAATGTCTTCCATCTTTTCCTTCGTCATTTTGTCTCAGTTTTCTTTGATGATATTCTCATCTATAGTAAAACTTGGAAATTTCATCTCTCCCATGTGGATCAAGTTCTACATCTACTCTCTCAACATGAATGTTTCTTCAAATAGTCTAAATGTTCCTTTGGAGCCTTGGAAGTGGAGTACTTGGGTCATATTGTCGACAAGGATGTAGTATGGGTGGATCCTAATAAAATTGAAGGTATGAAGGATTGGCCTTGTTATCACATAGAATTTCAAGGGTCAAAAAAAGAATTTAGTTTTTATTTTGAGTCATAGGTGTTCATTAGGTTATAGGTTTCATGTCCCTTTTCTAGATTCATTTTCATTTTTGGTATAAATAAGTTATGGTTAGTTTGGCTTTGGTCTAAAGATTCATTGAGTCACATATTTTAAAATTATTCATCACCATCCTGGCATGTCACTTTCTCCATGTTACATGCTGACCCATCCTTTTGTCACTTTTTTATGTTTAAATGTCAAATCAAGTCTGATCTGTATGTTGCCAACTCACTAGGAGAGTTCGTAGTGATTTCAAGGGTACATCTTGCATTTATATCCATCATTCCATTTATGGGTCATGTCAATTGAAGATATCCTTCTTCTCAAAGATGATTTTTAAATCAATATCCAAGGATTATGGTCATGAATTTTTTTAATAGTTTTTTCCTAGTGTGTCAATCATTCTCAAGCTCAGCACTGCGAATTGGTGTTACAGACAAGCGCTATGTACTTCATTATGAACTGGTTCCAAAGGATAGTTGGCGGTTAGACCACTTATAGGCATCCCTGTGAAAATTTTAAGGTATCAACATTCAAATCTAGGTTACCAGGTACTCTATGAAATTTTCCACCTTTCTTTAAGGTCTGGAAAAGGGTGAATGGTTGTTCCTCTTTGTGGTGCTGCAAACTGATGATTGGAGTTGTGAATTGTCTCATCAATATGTTAACAAGCTCAAGAAATCCCTCCTCATGTTATGAATCTTGTCCCTTGAATCCATAAGAATCCTTGGGTTTAGGCTACCTTATCCATTAATCCTTTACATCTGCTTCGCTTATCCCACACAAATTTTTCAAAACCCTTGCCCAGGCACTGCGAAATATGTCTAGTCAACTAGCACTGTGAACTTTCTATTCCAACACCCTTTGCAGAAAAACGTCTTTTGCAAACTCATCAATATTTCACACTCATGTTTGATCTGAATTATGAAGTCAACCCCAATGGTATCCAATTTTGAGTCCTACTTAGAAGCATTGTCACTGTAAGAATTTGGTTTGGCCCTTTTCCCATATTTTCAAGTGGTCATTTCCCATGTTTCTCTGTTTCACCCGTGGGTAATCATTGAAGTATTTTGATAAAAGTCTTCCCAACTAGTATTAATGGATAATCAGTAAAATGAGGGTCACAAAGGAGGGGACATTGTGAGGATAGAGCCTTATGATATGCAATTGGTTTTTTTGGAACCCCTGATTAGGGAGGTCTTCCAAACAATGCACTACATTAATTCTTGTCAGGAAATGAAGAGGGGGAACCCAGAGGTGTCTAAGGAATTTGCACTGAGATTTGATGGAACCAAGACCAAGGTTGGGGTACTGGAATTTGAGGTATATGCAATGACCATATCAGTAGCCACTAAGATACCTATTACTAGGGAGAGATGGTTCAAGGCCATGACCCTGAATGCTTCCTTTTCAAAGGAGTTCCTCAAACCAGAATACCAAGAAGACAATTTGTCAAAGGGTGTGCCCATAAACCATATGTTGGAGGGTTTTCATAATATGTTGAAGGTAATTCAAAGATACTTTACCTGTGAAGGGAGGTTTAACATGATCTATAAATACCATATAAGGTTGTTGCTACACTTCACATGGAAAGATGCTATGAATATTCCTTTCTACTTGTTTAGAAGTATTGGAAAAATGTTTAACAGGGTCCATGATAAATCTAAGGCAGTTGATACAAGTGTTTTCCATTCAGGGCTAATAAAGATGTTGGTTATGGTGTAATTAATAAAGAAAAACATTGAATGGGAATAATTCATTACTTCTTCACACTTTCAGCTAAATATTGCTTCTACTCCACACTCTAAGGTACAAATCCCTCTTTAGGTTGACATGACTGTACATTCGGGGATGAACAAGAAAAGGAAGAGCATTAGGAATGTTAAAGATGATAAATAAACAAAGCAACATGAAGAATAAGGAGGACCTTCTCAGTCTCCACAAAGCAAGGTTTCACCTTTTCCAGCTCCCAGTCCAGTAGAGACTCCTTCAACTAGAGTGACATTTTTGAGATGAAGAAAGTTGTTGTTTTCTTTACCACCTACTACAGACAAGGTTAGGGCTAGTAGACCTTTTACTAGTGCAATAAAAAAACATAAAATCATTGTGAAGGAAGATATAGTGGGAGAACCAATCCATAGAAAGGGTAAACATGTACCTATTAAGAAGCACATTGAGATTATAGACATAACTACCCCTCCATAAAATCCTACCTTTAAGAGGCTCAATAGACAACTTAAATGGAAAGGACTGAAATTGATAAACTGAAAAGGGAGGGGTTGGTTGAAAGGAAGAATCTTAATGGAATCATGGAAATGTATCCTGAAACTATTGAAAAGGAAAAATTTATAGCTAAATGGTTTCAGCCTCTCCATGGGTAGCTCATAAACTTATGCAGACAAAACATAACCTATCAAGGTTAGATCAGAAAGCTAAAGATGGTTATTCAACCTTTTAGAGAGGAGTTCGCCAAGAATAATATAGATATGTTAGCTAAGGTTGCCACCAGGAGGAGCTCCACATTCAGAAAATGAAAAAGATGAAAACCTTAACTCATATCATTTTTTGGCAGTCTCATGTTACTGTATTTTGCAATTTTGAGGATAGTCATGTTTGATAAGTCATGTTCAGCTAAGGATATGTTAATATTCTTAGTCATATATCATGAACATATGTTATTATAGAAGTTGGTGGCACTGTGAATAGTTCTTGGATTGTTTTTATGCTTTTCAAATGAAGAGAGCAGCTACAGGAAAGTTCGCAACGCCGGGTGCTACAAACTGTGTTGCAAACTCTTGTTCTGGAGGTTTTTAAGGAAACAATGGTTGACACATTGATATATGGGTATATAAAAATTGTTGGAAGGTCAGTTTAAAGATGGAGGGACACCTGAAAAAGATGATTCGCTTAAGGGACACTTCATCAATCATATTAAATATGTTAAGGAAGTTGCCAACATTATCCTAGTTTTTAGCAGTTTGTTATTTTTGTTGAACAACTGTAGTTACTCCACCTTCAAGCATGGGAATGCTACACAAGAGGGAGAATTTGAATTTTAAAGTTTTCATTGACAACATAGCCTATAAAATAGGCATTATAAATCATTAAGGAGGTTAGAAGGATTGTAATGACTCATATTTTTGAGATTGTGAAGTTAAAGAGCCATATCTGGATTTTGTGTATCAGGCCAGAGACTTTTTTGACTAATAGAAATAAGCTCCTTTCCTATCATATTATTTATGTCTTACTTGGATGCTACTGTGATTTGAATTATTCAATTGATCTATTGTATCTTTATTACAATAAAGGTTTTGTTGTGATGTTGTTACAATTTTTATCATAGTTTATCTTTTCATTAAAATAAGTTCTCGTCTCAAAAGGTTTTCTTCATATGTCTGATAGTATTGACTTTTGTGAGTGGTAGAAATATTTCATTTTCCTCACTAAAGTCTTCCATCTATCCATATTATGCTTTAAACCATGATCCAAGTTAGCCAAGACCTGATTTGATGATGTATTTTATTTGGAACTTTCTGTAATTTACACGGTTTTGTTGAGTTTTGATCCATTCGACATCTTATCATAAAAATTACCTTAAAACCTATTGATGAGTGTTGAAATTAAACTTTAAAAGTCAAAGTGTGACTTTCAATGCTAACAGGCCTCACCCTAAAACTCTTAATAACTTGCATGGTTTTCTAGGTTTAATGAGCTATTACCACAAATTTGTTCAAAATTATGGAAAAAATGCATCACCTATCACTTTTCTCCTTAAAAAGTGTTCTTTCACTTGGAATCTGATTGCTAATCAATCCTTACATTCCTTGAAATAGGCCATGTGGAAAACTACTATCCTGGCACTTACCGACTTGACCATGACTTTTGTCTTAGAATGTGATGCTTGAGGGAAACGAATTCGGGCAGTCCTCATGATGTGTAATGATGTATATTGTGATGTGATGTGTTTTTTTTTTTTTTTGTTTATGGTTCACGTGTAATGTATGAATAGTTAGTATGAATATGTTAAATGATGATTTTTCACACATGATGAATGGTCTAATAAATGAATTTTAAGTATGAAGGATATGATGAATTTCTCACATTCCTCCATGACTACAAAAACCTCGTTCCTACAATCCCCATAGGTATCTCGAG
>ML798157.1:491111-507452 GCA_009831015.1 Picea engelmannii
CAATTGGCTACAGAGGTATGTGTTTACAAATTTGCATAAAATTTTCTTTGTTGATTTTCCAAATATTTTAGCAGAGTGGATCCAAATATTAGTTGAACAAAATAGAATATTTCACACTGTTTTTCTGAAAAATTGGACTCCTTAATTAATTCAGCAAGTCAATACTATAAGTAATAGGGTATCGCACACATTTTATTTTTTGTTGGATATTATACTAGAGGTTACATTACTCATTTTGATATAGATTGAACTCAATCATGTGGTAATGTTGAAAGGGAATTATTTAAGGGATCACGCATAAGATACTTGAAGTCATTATCTACTTGGATTAAGATGTTGTTGTCTCATAAGGGTGTTATAAAAATGGAATACGATATCCCTAACAGCTAACAAATTTTGCGCATTAGGGGGACTCGAGGACTACTAGGGAATTATTTGACTGTTGTGGGGAAGAATGAATGAGGAATGAATGGGATGATGATGATGATGATGAGAGAAGAACAAGATGAAACAGAAGAAGAGATTTGCATATTTCATAGTGGAAAGAGGTTTCGATATAGAAGGGGGGGGATTGTGGATGATAGAGAGGACAAAAGCAGTGAGTTTAAAGAGAGAGACACGACATAATATTCTAGATCATACTGTGCACAAAAGGTCATCTCATTTCAGTAGAAGAAGATACCGCTTAGGCCAGGCTCCACATTGAAACAATGACCCATTACATGTCTACAACGTCTAAAGAAACTTTGTGGATTGTATTTAGTAAGGGAATTAAAGATAACAACGCAAATAGTAGAAGTAGTAAAGTAACAAAACTTCATATAGTAGAACCAAGGAGAAATATTGTGTAGAATATGATGGAAGTAGTAGATCCCACTTTAAGAATGCATGTCTTTCATGGGGCAGGTTCAGAAGATCTAGAACAACATTTTTTCAATTGTTAAACAATATGGACTATGAAGAATGTCTAGGATGATGATGCGAAGATTGTTCAATTGGAAAAAACATTCAGAGACTGCTCATTACTATGGTACATGAAATATAAGACTACTACACCTACGATATAGAATAAAACATTGGACGATGTAAGACAAGATCTATTAAAAGAGTTCCAAAAATATAAGTTCGAATGACAGTGCAGATCAAGAAGATAGTAAATGAATCAATGTGGGATTATCATGAAAGATTCAATATACTGAAGGATCGATTGACATTCCAATTTCCAGATGAAGAACATAGGTTTTTTTTTACAGGATTGTTGCCACATATATTTTCCCCCTTGACACAGTCAAAGGTTGTGTCGTAGTCAGAAGCCCTAGAAATTTCTATGAAATTGGAATCATCCCCAGTAGGAGAAAATCTTGTAGGGATAGATCAAGTTCAGTTGCAGTTAGTAGTGCTAACTATTTAGTTGCAAGAACTTGTGAAAGGAAAATAAAAAGACGATGAAGTTTGGTGTGTCACATGTAGAACATAAGGTCATCATAAGAATGAATGTACAACTTTTCAACAGTAGTTGAATACAGGAGCTATGAATCCATTAGGGGTATGAAGTGAGATTTGTAAGATGATGGGCCACAACCATACTTCTTTTCCATTGAGGCATAAATATCGGATCACTACAAGAAACTTGTTTTGTAATTTTTTTAATTCAATGGGAAATGAAGACAAATATTGGAATGCATTTGATTTGATGAGAGAGTGCACCACAGATGCATACAAACTGAAGGGAGAAGAATCTAATGGAGGAATTTTGCAGCATAATAATCCAAGAGGTTATAATAAAGGAGGAAGAGGATGGTTCAAAGGTCACAAAAGAGGAGGATTCAAGAGTGGAAGAGGACCAATTATATGTTATAATTGTGATCATTCTGGACATCTAAAACAAGATTGTCTGAATCCCTGCACGACATATACATATTGCAAACAACTAGACCATGAAACAAAGGATTGCCCACATCTAATTATGAAGTGGCAATAAAAGAGGATCCATAATGTACAAATGATAGTAGCAAAGGCATGTGACAAACATCCAAATATAACCGTGGTTATGTGTGGAGGAACAGGAACATAGTTGATACAGTGAATCAATGAAATAGAATCCACTAGTGGGTCGGGAAAGAAACATAACCTCTTCTGGACATATTGACATATATGCAACATAAAATACTATGTTAGGTCATAAGGAAGTTCATTCTCATGAGTTATGTCTGACAGTTGGAATAGATAAACAATCATTCCAGGACATGGGGGATATTAGTATGCAAAGACATCACAAAATTGGTTGAAGTATGGGTACAGTAAAAAAATCACATGAGTTTAACACTTACACAAAATTTTGAAGTGAAGTGGGAAATAGTCAGTTGTAGTAGGCAGCGACAAAAACAATAGAACCAAATAATAGTAAGGGGTCTCCAACATAATTATTCATATTGGAGGCACGAGTTCAAGCAAAGAATTGGAGATCACAATTTTTTTGGATGTTTCCATGGACAAAAATTACTTGAGGTGCAAGAGGATGTAAGGTATTTCTATAGAAGGAGATGGAGACTCTCTCCCGGGTCCTTAAAGAGACAAAACCTAGGGTTTATCCGAAACCTAAGTTGGGAAAGTGGAGGCCCTGGGAATGGGAATGCATCAATGGGATTTCCCAAATATGAAGTGACCAAGAGATTGGGATGCACCAACATGAGGGGTGCACCAAGGTCGCGCATGTTGTTCCCAAGGTGTAGGATAGTTGACAAGCTCATGCATTCATTTTGGAAACTAGGTATACAAAGTGGAATGATGATTCATTTAGGCGATTGGGTCCATGGAGTGACATGACGAATCATTTGGACACATGTGTTCAGGAAGGGGCACGACACCCCCAAAGGACAATATGGTTCAAAATGGTGAACTTTGGAGTACCTATAAGATAATAAAGGCACACATCCAAGAAATACATCTTGGATGATAGAAATAATAGTTGCGTGGTTATGAGGTAGGCTTAGGAAAAGATGGGTGATCTTTTTCAAGGAGACAAGTCACTCCACATGAAGGACATGTTCTACCTTGAGGTGGATTCGATTGACAGAGTGGGGAGACATATTTTTGGGATGTTTTTGTGAAATTCTTGGAACCCAGGTCTATTGGAGGAATGTGTGAGGTAGAAACAAATATGTGAAGTATATGGAGATGAAGGGATACCATGTTTGTGGTTGATGGCACATCTGAGGTGCACCACAAAAGGTTACAAAGACGATTTTGATAGAGCGTCTTGGTGATGAATCTATGTATGAGTTTTTTGGGGAGGTGAGGCGAGTTGTGACTCTTACCAAGTTGTAAATAGAGCCAATGCTTCGCATAATGTATATGTTTCAAAATAACAAAGACATAGTCAGGTGTTTGGCATGATCCATGTTGCTTGCACTATTTATTTGTATGTTTTTCATTTGTTCCCTTGTTGTTCTCATGGCTTCTCATGTTCATGGATGCATGATTAAATGTGACTAAATGTTAAATTTGTTAACAATTTTATAAGTATACCATAGTTACACTAGAGTAGGAGTGCGACTTGCCAGTATCCTAGAACAAAGTATGGGTATGCTCTGCAGATATTGAGAAAAACAATATTACAGTCACAAGATAACTGGAAAGGCCAACAACCTTCTACAAAAGAGAGAATGATCTATTTGATATTCTTTCATGATTAAAATGACGATATCCTCTATTTATAATAGGATGAGAGGAGACATCATTGAATGGAGTTAGATGGATAATTCACTCATTGGAGTAATAAGACAAATATATGGTTGGGAAATTCACCCACTACAATGATAAGTCAAAGAATCACATGGTGTGAGTCCACAAACAACCAGGAAAGATGACCTATCGTAAGAAAGCTTATACATCAACACCACCCCATAAGTGAAACTTAGGGAAGTGTAAAAACCTCAAAAAATGGGTCCTAGAAACAAGGCCTACTAAGGTACCCAATACAAACTCTCATAACTGGAGAAAAGGAGAAAAACCATATGAAAAAACTCCTCCCGTAAAGAGAGAAAAACAACATAAAAAAAGTGAAGGTAGGAGGTCTCAATATAACCCCCTGGAGGAAACTTCCTTCACCCCAAGCATTGATCGTAGCTGAAGAAAATGAGGTGATGCCAAAGGTTTAGTGAAGATGTCATCAACTTGCGCTTCAGTAGGAAAATACTCCAAGATGAGAACACCATCATGGATGAGTTGTGTAATGAAGTGCATGTGGATATCAATGTGTTTGGTTTGATGAGGTTCCACTTGGTTGTGAGAAATGTGTATGGCACTTTGATTATCAGACCAAATGGTGGTGGGATGATCCCGTTGAATGAAAAGCTCTTTTAGTACTTGTTAAATCCAAATAACCTCCTGAATAGCAAGAACTACAACACAATACTCAACTTCCTTAGAGGATAAAGAAATTGCATATTTATTTTTGCAAGACCATGTAATAGGTGTGGATCCAAGGCAATAGACAAAGCCAGATGTAGAATTTTTATCATCAATCGAATGAGCTCAATCCGAGTCAGTGAATCCCACAAGATGAGAAGCACTAGAAGAGTATTGAATGCCAAAATTGGTAGTACCTTGAACATACCTCAAAATGTGATTTGTTTCCTTCCAGTTACTCTCATGAGGATCTTGGGAGAACGAAGAGACAAGTCCTACTGAAAAAGATATGTTGGGATGTGTATGATTCAAATACAATAAAATCCCAACCAGTTGTTGATACAGTGAAGTATTAACACATGGTGAGGAGAAACTGACAGAAAGGGAAACTCCCGCTAGAAATGGAGTAGGGAAAGGTTTACAATCAACCATGCCAAAGCGCTGAAGAAAATCAAGTCCATACTTCTGCTGAAAAATGGAGATTCCTTTGGAAGACTGAAGAACCTATAGAAAAAGAAAATAATGCAGAAGTCCCAAATCTATCATATCAAACTATCCCATCAATCATTTCTGAATACTGTGAATCATAGATGAAGAACTCCCTATGAGAATTAAATCATCCACTTATAGAACCAAATTAAAGAGATTGGTGTATTTCATTTGAGTGTAAACCGTAGGATCATAATGACAACAATCAAACCCTGAAGAAATCGGAAAACTATCCATATTCTCATATAACCAAGCTCAAGGGGATTGTTTGAGACCATACATAGAACATTACAGCCTACAAACAAGAGAAGCATCCTGCACAAAACCAAGAGGATTATCCATGTAGATTTCCTCATCTAAATCACCATGCATAAAGGCACTCCTTACATCCATTTGGTATACTGAATAGCATTGGGAAGCAACAAGTGAAAGCACAAGGCATATAGAATTCATATTGGAAACAAGGGAAAAATTCTTAGAGTAATCCCTTGGCCACAAGACATGCCTTATTCTTGTCAATAAAGCCATCTGTTGCATATTTGGTCCTATAGACCCATTTACAACGAACTATTTTTTGTCCCTTTGGAAAAGAAAAATGATCCCATGTGTGATTCTTCATCAATGAAGAATACTCCTTTGTCATCAAAGCATCCCATTCAAGTATTCCAACAACGTTAGAAAATTGTTGTGGATCATTTGAGATAGTATGACTAAAAGAAGAGACACCTATTTTTTGTGACTGAATAGGAGAAGAGGATGAGGTAGAATAGCTTAAATTTGTTCGTTCATATCCATACCTATCAATCCTCTTTCTCTCATGAAATATCCTTCTTAGATGTAGTTCTTGATCAAATTATTCTTGTTCAGTATGCTCATGCTCTGTTGGTTTAGGTGGTAGATTTTCTTTTGGTTGATGTTGATGTTGAAATTCAAAATGGTTATCATCATCTTATAAATCAAAATTGTTAACATGTTCAACACCATTTTCAACATGGAAATATGAGGATGGAGAAGTATTTGATGTGGGGTTGAATCCTTCATCAAAACATATTTCTCTTCAAAATAAGACTTATTTAGTTATAGGATCAAAATAACCTATATGCATTCATATCCTAATAATAACCAACCAATAACAATGGTTGTCTCTTCTTCTCCATATCTTTGTTCTTTTAAACTAGAATTAAGGCCCATGTTGGACTGCCGAATAATCTAAAAGTAGAGACCTTAGTATTAACATGTCTTGAAGATTCCTCTCGATTCTTATGTTGTACTGTTTGGTGAGACATCCTATTCTAAATGTAATTTTCATAATTTACTGCTTCAGCAGAGAAGGAATGTTCCATGTTCTTGGACTGAATCATACAATTTCCCTTTTCTTTCAGTGTTTGGTTCTTTATTTCAGCAACACCATTTTGATGAGGGTTTTAGGGAACAAAGAGTTGATGTTGAATTTCACGTTTTCTATAAAAATCTGTGAATCCTTTATGGACATACTCCCCCCCATTATCTATGCATAGTTTCTGGATAGAAAGAGATCATTTCTTCTCAACAAAATCCTTGAAGTTCTTAAAAGTAGAAAAGACCTCAGTCTTGTACTTAAGAAAGTACACCCAAGAGAAATTTGAGAAGTCGCCAATGAAAGTGAGTGCATACTTAGCCCCTAAAAATGAGTGAGTTATAAATAACATGAGATCACTATGTACCAACTCAAGAGGTGTTGTAGAACACCATGTTTTTCCATTAGGAAAAGAATCTTGATGTTCTTTTCCAAGGACACAACTTGGACAAAATCCATCAGTAAAATAAACTTTAGGAAGACCAATCACCAATTTTTTTGTGCTCAACTGCTATAAATATATGTAGTTGATATGTCCAAATATTACATTCCAAAGCCTACTCAAAGAATCAACATGTGCAATGAAAGAGGAATCAACGGAAGACTCAAAAGAAGAAAACTTATACAGTCGATAACTATGATATACTTTTCGGGATGCAAGAACAATTTCCATATATTTTATTTCTCGAATGTTTACACCATTAGGAGAAAACTCTAATTGTTTTCCCATTACTAGAATGAGAAATATGATAGAGAGAGAGAATATTTGCATAGATGTCAGGAACAAGAAGAACGCCATTAATGCACCCTTTAGCTAACTACACTGTGTTGGATGCTAAAACATCTAGTTGTGTAGAGTCTCCAACTACAATCTATGAAATGTTACATTCAGATGTAGAATCTAATAACTCGTGAGAATGAGTCATGTGGTGTGAAGCACCAGAATCAAGTATCCAACTATCTAAAGATGCATACAAGGCTTGAGCTGATAAAGCATGTCCTTTACTAGTAGAATAAGGTTCAACCTCATGTATTCATTCAAAGATCCAAGTTTCAGCCAACATTTAGATTCTACATTCCCAAGTCCGCCACAAAAATTGCAGGTGTCACCTGAATTCTTCTTCCTTGTGTTGGAGAAAGACTCACTAGACTTGGAAAATGGAGGAAAAGATTTCGTTCTCTGTTGAGACTTGGAGGTAGACTCACCATCTTGAGCATAATATTTCTTCTGCTTATACCGAGTCTTGTGCTTATTTTTGGAGGTATGAACCACAAGAGCCTTATTGTTAGAGCCAAAGAGAGCATATAATTGAGTAATCTTAGATTGTTCTCTAGTAAGATGCTCACAAAAATCTCAAACGAAGGAATTTTAAACTCACTTCCCCTTGCATCCATAGTAGAACAAAATGCAGAAGAAAATACTTGATAAAGAACTTTTAGCTTGGATAAAGTCATGAAGATGCACTCTTCATCTGATTTAGTTTTTCCACACCCTTTTAGTTGTGTCACCAGTAACCTGAATTTGGTACAATAGTCTTCAATGGAAGCCTGATCATCCGGTATCAGTGATGACAACTCCACTTCTAATTATAGGGATCAAAATTCATTGACTTTTCCAAACAAGGAAGCCAACTTGTCCCAACTTACTTTATTAGTTTTACAATTAGTTATGTGGAACAACAAGTTATCTGATACTTGCATACCAGTGAGGCCCATGGCTTCATCAAGTTTAATTTGATAGGAGAAGATCTTTATTCCCTTGGTGAATATAGGTTTAGCCTCAGCTAAAATTACCCAAAGCCCTTTTGATTGCAAAAACTATTGCATCTTAAGTTTACATGTATGATATTTGTGGGGAGTTAGGAGATCAACAATCCTTAACTCTACCATTTACAATTGAGAATACAAAGAAAACAAAGATCTAGTTGTATAATCCAAAAGAAAAATTGAACCCCAAACTCTAAGCAAAGAGGTCAAAAGATTTTTAACAACTCACACGTACCACAGGATGTGGCTTGGATAAAAATAAAAAGGAGATAGCATACCAATATTCTAGATGATTAAGATACTTCAACACCTTTGTCGCCACTTTGGCCAAGTTGACTTTGCCTCCTCTTGATGTGCTCAGATATCAGGAAACGACTCGGTTGTAAGTCGTGTGGCACAAATTTGAAGATCAAACACCCTCTCAAGATCGTAATACAAAGTTTTCATGCTAATCAGATTGGTATTTTATCAGGAAAAGGGATTTTGACTACTACACATTGAGGGCATCGATTGTGTAGAGCCCACTAGAGATATAAAGTGGCACGAGCTCTGTGTGACTTTTTATTAGTTGCAGTCAATCTAAGAACAAATATCTAGCAAATATTGCAAAGAATAAAACCTTGATATTTGAATTCCATTGATCGATGTTTCCTCACAATTCCTGAGGCCACTTAGCATAGAGGCCCATCGGACGGGTTGGGAGCTTTGTCGAACGAGCTGGACAAGCTGAGTGCTTTTTTCTACAAGTTGGGAACTTGTATTGTACCCTTATTTTCTGGAAATGACGTATCGATTATTTCCCTTTTATGTACCAAATATCACTCCTACCTAGTCGATACCAGTGCCACAATCACCAAATTGATGACATATGGAAGAAAATAAAACTTATGAGTGTAGGTGTTTGATCTAGCTGTGAATTTACGGTGGAGACAAGGGAGAAAAACATGTGATGATGACAAGTGGGGAGGAGCCCCACCCAAGATTCTTCGCTCTTTCTACAACAAATCGAGGCCTCCAAGAGGTGTCAGGATGTAATCATTTCATCACCTCTGTGAAAACGGTAAATCGGTTGCTTGACTTTTCAAGACTCGAGACACCATCGGTGGATTTGTTAGTGGTGGCCACCTTAACCTTTGCAGGCCACGAGACACCATCACCGCCTTGATTAATCTTTTTATAAGATTGAAGATGCATTTTTATTTTGTATATATACCTGAAACGGATTGTAATCGATGACGATCAATTCTGGAAATATTTTTGAATCAAAGTTACTATTGTGTATTTGGAGGTGTTCTATTCGTTAATACTTTGTTTCTTATTTGATTTTGTAAACTCATTTGGTTCCTTGATCCCATTCGTCATATTGTTTTTAATTTGATTAAACACAGTAATTATTTGATTTTACCGATTGCGAACCCGGTCCCATATTTACACAGAGTTTATTTAGTGCACGTATTTTGTTTATTGCGCGGAGTTTGCACGGATTTAGTTTACTACGCGGAGTTAGAATGCATGGAATTTACTTAGTGCGTAGAGTTTATTTACTATGTTGAGTTTATTTACTGCGTGAAGTTTATTTACTGCGCGGAGTTTATTTTGTTACTTTGTGTCGACTGATTGCATGAGCTGAAAATCGAACTCCGACCTTCTCTGCCTTTTATTTCTACATTTGGTATCAGAGCTGGTAGTCTATTCTGCTAATTCTTAGTTCATTGCAGATTATTCCCGTTGGTGTCAAATTTTATTCTCTTATTTTCCTTGTGTGAAGGTTTATTTGATTTCTTTCAAACTTTTATTAATGGTTGCATTTGGTAGTAGTTCTTCTTAGGTTCAGGTTCCTGTCCTGAGTGACAAGTCATATGATTCCTGGTATATTCAGATAAGGATGATTTTACGTTCTCAGGATTTGTGGACTTATGTTATTGATGTTTATGTTGATCCAGTTGATGTTGCAGGAGAATTGTCTCTATCTAATGTTGATCATGTTTTTTTGAAGGAAAATAGGAAGAAGGATAACAAATCTCTTGGATTAATCCAGTAAGGATTAAATGAATCCATTTTTATGAATATTGCTAGTGTTGCATCTTCAAAGATGGCTTGGGACATTCTTGAAACATGTTATCAAGGAGTGTCCAAGGTGAAGATAGTCAATTTGTAGAACTTGAGAAGGAACTTCGAAAATCTGAAGATGAAGGATAATGAAAGTGTTGATACTTTCATGACTCAAGTAATGACTGTAGTGAACCAGCTCGGGAAATATGGAGATGATGTTGAGAATTAAAGAGTTATTGAGAAATTGCTGAGAATTTTTCCAAAGAAGTATGAACCTGTTGTTGTACCCATAGAGGAATTTAAGGATTTAAGTCTAATGCAAATTGATGAATTAACTGGTTCTCTTGTTGCTCATCAATCTAGAATATCCAGATATGAGGAAGTATCATTGGAGCATGCCTTTAAATCACAACTACATGTTACCATAGGCAGAGGAAGTTTTTATAATCGTGGAAGAGGAGGTCGAATTTTTGTTCGAAGGGACAACAAAACTGAATCAGAGTTTGAGGAGAAGTCCCAACAGAATCCTCCTAATTTAAGAGGGAGTAGCAGCAAACCCTCATAGCAAGAAAATCATAGGTACGATAAAACTAAAGTACAATGTTATTATTGTAATAAGTTAGGTCATTTTGCTAACAAATGTTGGAAGAAGTAGGAAGATGATGGAAAGCAGTCTGCACATATCACAAATGAGTCTAAGGATCATCAAAACCCTGTGTTTCTGACCTGTAATGTCACTCAGGAAAGTGAAAATGATATTTGGTTTTTGGATAGTGGTTGTAGTAACCACATGACTGGTAATAAGGACTTGTTTTCTTCTATTGATATTAGTATTCAGTCTGAAGTAAAACTGGGAAATGATTGTAAGGTTACAGTTAATGGTAAAGGTGTAGTTCCAGTCTACACTGAGAATAATCAGAGAAGAAATATTGATGATGTTTATTTTGTGCCTAGTGCAAAATGAAATCTTATTAGTGTTGGAAAAATGTTGGAGAAAAGGTACAGATTGTTCTTAAAGAACAAGGTATGTACAATCTATGATAAAATACCTAGTAAACAGTTGATAGAAAGAGTAGAGATGACTAAGAATAGAATGTTTCCACTTGTTATGAGAAATGATTTAAGTGGTTCTTTGAATGCCTATAAAGCTGGAATTTTAGATGAATCTTGGCTATGGCATTTGAGATATGGTCATTTACATTTTGGTGGCTTAGATATTTTACAGAAGAAGAATATGGTAAAGGGGTTTCCCTATATCCAAAAACCTGCAAGCTCTTGTGAGAGCTATATACTTGGGAAACAACACAGAGAGAAATTTGTTTCAGGTGTTTCCTATAGAGAAAAAGCTCCATTGGAAATTGTCCACACGGATTTATGTGGACCTATGAAAACACCTTATTTAAATGGTAGTGTTTATTTTATGAATTTCATTGATGATTTAAGTAGGAAGACTTGGTTGTATTTGTTGAAACATAAATATGAAGCCTTTAACGTTTTTAAGAAGTTTAAATCCATGGTTGAAAATGAGAGTGGTCGAACCATTAAGATCCTAAGGTCTGACAGAGGAGGTGAATACAAACTTAATGAATTCATTGAATTTTGTGATCTTCATGGAATTAAAAGGAAGTTTACTTCTTGATATACTCCACAACAGAATGGAGTCGCTGAAAGGAAGAATCGGACCATCTTGGATATGGCTCGAAGCATGTTGAAAGAGAAGCATCTTTCAAAAGAATATTGTGGAGATGCAGTTCTTTGCTCTATTTTTATCTTGAATAGAAGTCCGACCAAGACTGTGAGGAATCGTGTACCTCAGCAAGCCTGGGATGGTAAGCCTTGCAATGTTTCTCATTATAGAATTTTTGGAAGTGTTGCATTTGCGCATGTCCTTGCAGAAATAAGGAGGAATTTGGATGACAGAAGTGAGAGATGTATCTTTGTTGGATACAATGAAGAGTCTAGGTCATATAAACTCTACAATACCATCACCCATAAATATGCAATCAACAGAGATGTTCAATTTAAAGAAAGTGAATCCTGGGATGGAAGTATTGACAAATTGATTTTAGAGGGAGTTGTGTTACCCCATGAAGATGATGATGGAGTTGAGCAGGATGAAGGAGGTGGACAGTTGGTTCCACATGCACATATGCCTACAGCAAGAAGTCCAACAAGGCAATCACCAGATTTTGGCCCATCTCAATTTAGAACGCCAATAACTCATGAGCGCGGTGAGCCATCTGGACATGGTGTACATCAATTAGATTCACAGGTAAGTAGTGAATCAAATCCCACTTTAGCTTCATTAAGAAACAGATTTAAAGGACAAAATACTATAATATTAAGAGAATTATATGATCAGAATGAAGAAGTAGATCAGATTTCAAATTTTGTATTAATGGCATGTGATCTTGTAAGTTTTGATGAAGCTGCTAAAGAGGATGTCTGGATAAAATAAATGGATGAGGAGATTGATTCCATTGAAATAAGTAACACTTGGGATATTGTAGACTTACCTGAAGGTAAGAATAGTATTGGTGTTAAGTGGGTTTATAAGACTAAGCTGAATGCAGAAGGTGAAGTTGAAAAGTACAAGGCAAGACTTGTAGCTCAGGGGTTTAGTCAGCAACCCGGTATTGATTACAATGAAACATTTGCTCATGTAGCAAGAATTGACACTGTGAGGATGGTATTAACTATTGCAACTCAGAATAGATGAATCATGCATCATATCGATGTTAAGTCTACATTCTTGAATGGATATTTGGAAGAAGAGGTTTATGTAAGACAATCTCTGGGTTATGAGATTGATAAACACAGAGATAAAGTTTACAAGTTATGGAAAGCATTATATGGATTGAAGAAGGCATCCAAAGTTTGGTATAGCAGGATTGATGAATACCTGACCAGTGTTGGATTCAACAGAATTCCAAGTGAACCAACCCTGTATACAAAGGTAAACCATAAAGGTAAAATTTTGATTTTTTGTTTATATGTTGATGACCTGATTTTTACTGGAGATCTATTTGTAGATGATTTTAAAAATGCCATGAAAATAGAGTTTGAGATGACTGATTTAGGATTGATGAAGTATTTTCTAGGAATTGAAGTGGATCAATCTGATGATGAAATTTTCATTTGTCAAACTAACTATGCAAATGAAGTATTGAAAATGTTTAGAATGTTGAATTGTAAACCAACTGCAACACCTTTGGCAACTGGTATTAAACTTAACAAGTATGATGAGGGATCATATGTTGATCCAACTATGTATAAGAGGTTGGTTGGAAGCCTTATGTACTTAACAACAACCAGACCTAATATCATTTTTGTTGTAAGTTTGATTTCAATATTCATGGAGACTCTGAAGAGTACTCATTGGCAAGCAGGAAAGAGGATCCTAAGATATGTTGTTGGAACAACTGACTTTGGTATCCGATACACATCAAGTTTAAACTTTGAGCTGATAAGATATACTGATAGTGATTTTCCAGGTTCCATTGATGATAGGAAAAATGCATCTAAGTATGTGTTCAGTTTTGGATCTAGATGATCTAGAATCGGATCCAGAAGCCTGACAGGGCTAAAAAACACTCAAAAATGAAAGTGCTCATAATCTGACGAAACCAACACCATTGCGTTCGTCTCGTCTTCCTGTTTTCGGCCATATATTTACTTCGTCAAATGGGCTTAGGATGAGAAAGATATCGCATTCTGTCGGAAAACCCAAAGAGGCAAAAAAAGTGGATGACTGTACAGTCCATACAGTGCCACATGGCAGGATGACTGTACAGGTTGTATGGTCATACAACTGACGTGGAAACTTCTGGTGATGACATGTTGCAGGTGATGGAGCACATGACAGGTACATTTGGACCAGTCAGAGTGTGACATGTGTCACCACTGTAAGGGTGACACATGGCACAGGATGACGTGGCATGGATGACGTTAGCAGGTTGACTGCACAGGTACGGTGACAGGTGGTAGAGTACGTGGCAGGAACATGGATGAATCAACACTTGACAGGTGGCAGTTTTTGATTGGTTGTTGAGGTGCCATGTGGCACCCTGTGGTTGGCTCGTGATTTGTGTAAAATTATGGGTTCACCACCGGGGTCGAACCCCCGACCTCCTCCGGGCTATGGACTGGCAGGACTGGGCTAACCACCTGCCCCACGGGTGTTTCTTATTAACTATATGGAAATTATTTTATTTGAATTGAATTCATAGATCAATCGGAGGCGGAAAGGGCTAGGGCTTAGCCCCAGCCCATGGTTTCAACCGCGGATGTGTCGACTCCCATACGACCCGACACTTGGCAGATAGGGATTAGCCCTTGGTTATCGGGTGGTCACACTTGAACCAAACCTAATCCGAACAGGGCATGGGGGTTATGGAAGTTATCTCGTGGTTCCATATATATGCGCTGAAGACCAGGAGCTGGTGAGAGTGGGAAGGGCTAGTGCATAGCCTGAGGGGCTAGCGCTCGGCCACATGGCCCCATATAACCCTGCCAAGGGGATGCGTTCCGAACAAAGGGGGATTATCCCCTATTATTATACAAAAAGGGGGTTTTTTTGTTAAAGTTTGGATTTTTATTTGATTTTTATGCCTGTTAATGGAGGATTTGGCCCATTTTTGGGAGATATTAGGCATTTTTGGAGCCCAAATTTTGGGAGGAAGTTGGGGATGGATAACCAACTTCAGATCTATAAAAACCAAGCCTATTTGAGGCCATAGAGCATGGTAAGAGTAGAGTTATGCTGAAGGGAAGCCAAGCCAAAGCCATTTTTATGCATGGAAGCTATTGAGGAGCAGACGCTTGCGGGCCATTTCTGGGAGCTTCGGACATCCGTTTTGCGTGACGTATTCTTTGTTGGGTTCTAGAGATCTAGAAGAACATGACCAGATTAGTATTGTAGCCAATTGGCATTGTTGCGATGTACTTTTGAGCTTTTGAACATAAATAAAGAGCCCTCCCCCATAGAGACAAAGGCTCGGAGACGTAGGCAACATTGTGCCGAACTCCGTTATCAATTCTCATGTTATGGTTTGTTGTTTATTACTTCATTTTAGATATGAATATGTGTATATGGCTATCATAATTCCTCTCTTTTCCTCATTCTTTCATTAAGATTCTCAGATGGTTAATTAACACATGCAAATTTAAAGCTCAACCATAGTCATTAAAAGATCCTACGGATCAAGTGGTATCAGAGCTAGTTGACATTTGGATTTGAGTTTTGCATGTTAACCAGGGAAAAGATACAGCGTGGTGAAGGCAATCTTGTTACAGAAAATCCGTTAATTGGATTGAGAAAGAGAGCTTCTCACAGTGAGAAGATGGCATCGGAAGAAGGGATTTCTCAGGATGAGAAAGAGTTCCGGAAAACATTCCTTGCTATGTCGGAGATGGTGAAAGTTTTGTACAAGGATTAATTGGAACAAAAGAGACCAGCGTTGGGTGAATCTTCAAAGGGAAAAAGTTAAGAGGAAGAGGATCATCCTTACATTCCTCCTTCACCTCCATCATCACCTCCTTCTTCTCCTTCTTCTTCAAGTTCAAGTTCTAAATCTAATGGAAAGAAAAATGTTCATAAGAATAAGAATGAAATGCCATTGTTAAAACTTGATGTTAAATTTGAGTTTCCCATATATGATGGTGAACTAAATGCATAAAAACTTGACAATTCGATCAGGCAGATGGAGGTATACTGTAGTGTGCAACAGATCAAAGATGAGGCCACACAAATTAAGTTGGCATCTTTGAGACTTGCAGGTACAACTTTCATCTGGTGGCAAAGCAAGTTGCAAAAGGGAACGCAACAAGTGGGTAAGGTATTTCCATCACGGAAGAGTTTCATTTCTTCACTTAGGAAACAATTCTATCCTTTGGGTTATAAAGAAAAAGCATTAATTGAATGGCAATCTTTAAAACTAAGAAAAGTACAAATAGTGCAAGAATACACCGATGGATTTTGAAAAATGGCATTAATGTTAGATATCCCTTTACAAACACAAGAAACTCTTATGAAGTATATAGGAGGTTTACCTGCGCATATTAGAAACATGGTTTTCATGTTTGGACCCACTAACCTTGATGAGGTTTCTATTCAAGCTACGTATATTGAAGCAGGGAAAGTAGGTGTGTCAGGGGAATCATCATCTTCAAGGAAAGAGGAAAAGAGGAAAAGGAATGGAAAGAATGCAAATGCAGTGACAAGGAAGGAAGGAAAGCCCTCTTGCAAGCATTGCAAGAAAGAGGGACATGATGAGGACAGATGTTGG
>ML798158.1:40315-62198 GCA_009831015.1 Picea engelmannii
TCATGATTTTAATTTAAAAAAAAAAACCGACTCATTTTTTTTTTTAATGGACAAATGTAATCTATGCATAATTTTAATTTAAATAAAAACAAAGAAAATTGTAACCTTGGCATAATTTTTATTTGCATAATTTTAATTAAAAAAAAAAAACGCTAAGAAATATAAATTGGGAATAATTTTATTTTTTTTAAAAACGTGGAAAGCTACACAGAATCAAATCACCGCTAAAAACGGGTCCAAGCACCATTGATATCATTTGGAGGTCAAGGTGGGTGGGTCTAATAAGGTATTGAAATTGTTTGGAGGTCTGGGTGGGTGGGTAGAATCACCATTTAAATCGTTTGGAGATCCTTTCTTGGGTGTGTGGGTTGAATCACCACTGCAAATGTTGGGCAGCTTGAATCACCACTACAAATGTTACCATTAATGTAGAAAACAATATGGAGGAGTAAACTTAAGCCAACCAACGTGAGCATATGCAAGATCAGATATTTTCATCACCCTGATACGACTAATATCCAATAATTGGAATAAATTCTAAATTTTCTCTTACTTCTTGATCCTACAAATTATTTCTTCCATTTCTCTAGCCCACAAATTCTTTCTCCCATTTCTCCATCCTGCGAATTATTTCTTCATGTCTAATTGTAGAATTAATTCCACTTACCTAGATTAATTCATTTATGTTAGAAATGGGTTTCATATATATATGATGACCTTAATTTCATTACAATTGTTCTAGATTGTGAAACCCTACAAAGACTGCACAGACATAGGACATTATATGACCAACATAAAGGGTGTAGAGAATTTTCAAAGAAGAAGGGGAGCAAATATTTTCATTCCAGGTATTTATTCATTAAATACATATCTATAGTCATGCTTCTCTTGGTTATTTTGAACAAATTCATAGGGTTTTCCCGGAATTGAAACCATCAAATTCGTTTTCTCTAACAAGACTAAGGAATTCATTTGAATTTTATTTTACCAACTTCTGGCTCATTCTTTGTTGATAAGTGAAAATCATGGCCTGTGACAACACAATAACTGTGATATGGAAGAGATGTTCTGTTAATATTTTCATGAGCCCCTATTTTCCTTTCTCCTCAAGTAAATGGAGATTGTTCCTACAGGGATAAAAATGTTTTATTATAATTTATATTGTGTTTTTATTGTGGAAGTATGTGGTTATGTGATCCATATGGATATCGGTGGCCACCCACCTTTTCCAACTGGCTCAAAACAAGTTTTTGACAATTTTAGCAATTTACTATTTTTAGCAGTTTTTACTTCCGGGGCCATTTTGAGGGCCTAAATGAAGGTTTTTCGGGATCGATCTCCTCAACGATAGCCAAAGGCATGATTGAGCCCCCAAAATGAATCTCCTTGACGGTTTCTTTCCAACGAGCTATCACACGCCTAAAACATAGATAATATGCAAAAGTTATGATCCCGGGAAGTTGATGTACTAACTTACACAAACGGGGCCCACATGACTTTTGGTGATTCATCTGCTAGGGTTAGGTTTTTGGATGTCTATGGTTTTTGGCATTATTTATTATTGTTAAAAGGACTTTAGAGCCTCATTGTAACCTTATTCTTATGAATGCGTGCTACAGTCACATCTCTTCTCAGAGATAAGCCGCCACCATTCCAACAAGCTTGTTTCCGCTGCATTTTACAGTTTCAACTTATTTCGTTATTGAATAGAAAACCAGTTTTACTGTATCTCTGTTATTTTGTGTTAAGCACCTGTTAATAATCTGTATTCATTTTTTTCTTCTCATAAAATCTGGATCAGTGGTATCAGAGTGGTCTTCTCCTTGTCGTCTTAATGCATGTCCCCAATGAGGTTGGAGTATAAAGAGTTGGGTCTCGAGCTTGTTTCTCTTGAGGAAAGAAGCTCTCACACGCCCAAGCGACCTCCCATGGTAGGAGAAAAGAAATATGATGGGATAGGAGATCCTTTCAAACTGTTGATTGAGGAATCCCTCACGCAACAGAGGAACGAGATGATGGATAGTTTCACGCAAATCCTTCGGCGGATACCAACAGGCGACACATCTTCTTCGAACGGAGGCACCACCCCCTTCAAGGTACAAATAAACTTTGATATTCCTATATTTGAAGGTCATATAGACGCAGATGCTATAGACAAGTGGTTGAATCTACTAGAAGGGTATTTTTTTGTCCATAACTTTTCGAATAAAGAAAATATTACTTTTTCACTCCTCAAAGTCGTTCCCCATGTCAAAGATTGGTGGGAAACTTTCTGTGAGCAAAAGGAAACAGAGGAAACCTCATTATTTTCAGTCACGACCACCTGGGAATCCTTTAGGGATTCTATTAAGGAACAAGACTACCCTGTCGGAAGTTATGACGACCTGTATACCAAATGGACCACACTGCGGTAAGAAAGAGACTAAGTAGTGCCAGATTTCACAAATATCTTCCATACCTTGTGCACCAAGTTGGGTATCAAAGATTTAGAGCGACATATGGTGCTCAAGTATCATGTTTCTATGTATAGATACATCCAGACTGAAATGAAATTTATGGACTTCTCATCCTTGGGCACAACCTACCGATATGCCGTCAAAATTGAGCAGAAGCTCAAACAAAAGACATGACAATTTGGGCCTGGGAACCCCTCACAACAAAATCTAGGAAAGGATGGCCCCAACCCACCAAACAAAGGACAGAGCAAAGATGGACAGTATCAGGACAACCAGTCCAAGATGCAAGCAAAGAAAGACACCATAAAGACAAATAAAGATACCGTGAAGTGGTGCGACTTCCATAAGAGCCCTTGGCATAACAATGCTAACTATCGCTCAAAGAAGTCGCTGGTGGCCAAAGTGAAAGCCTCTGAATCATATGTAGATTATGACTCTGAGCCAGAACTAGAAAGGGGAAGACGGATCATTGACGCAGAACCCAGTGCCACCGTTGCTACCACCAAGCTCTAGCCTGGTGAACTAGACGAGCCAGAAGAAAGAGAGTGCCTCTTCCATTCACAGATGTGGGTAAAAGGCACCCCGCTGCACTTCATCATTGATAGCAATAGCCAGAAGAACCTCATCTTAGCAGAGGTCATCAAGCGGCTGACCCTGCCAACAACGTCGCACCCACAACCATACACCATTGGATGGATTATCCAAGGAAGCGATCTCCGTGTCAACCAACAATGTCGACTATCGTACGACATCAAGCCCTTCAAAGATGAGGTATTGTGTGATGTTGCTCCTCTCGAAGTTTGTGATGTTCTTTTGGGTGAACCTTATTTATGGAAATGTCATGCTGTATATGAGTCTAGGCCTCATAGTGTTATTATTACTTTGAACAGGAAATTGTACAGGATACCCGAGGTAGTCCCACCTAGTGCTATTTCCTTGATCTCTTCTAAGAAATGAAGGAAGGTCATCTCTCAGACGTGGAAGTTTGTCTTCTTCGTGATTCGCTCTTAGAATAAGTGAAAGATCACAACCACATCCAGGGTCTCTGTGGCCGACCTCTCCACACAACAGAAGCAAGTAGATACGGTCATGGAAGAATACTCAGATATCTTCTCATCACCTACAGGGGTACCTCTACACTACCAGGTCAAGCACCCCATTGATATTACCCCCGATGCACCACTACCCAATGGGCCAGTATATCATCGCTCTTTGTTAAATAATGAGGAGATCAAGCGACAGATCCAAGAACTGATCCACAAGGGGCACATCTTCCCCAGATCATCACCTTGCGGGATCCCAATCATGCTGGTACAGAAGAAAGATGGAACTTGGCGACTCTGTATTGATTACCAGGCTCTGAATAAAATCACAATCAGAAACTGGTACCTGATTCCTCGAATCGATGATCTCCTTGATCAACTCACGGGGGCCAAATACTTCAGCAAGATTGATCTGAAGTCTGGCTACCACCAGGTCCCGATAGAACAAACATATGTATGGAAGACCGCCTTCAAGTCAAAGGAAGGCCTTTTTGAATGGTTGGTCATGCCCTTTGGTTTGAAAAATTCTCTAGCCACTCTCATGAGGATGATGGATGATATCTTGCGACCATTCACCAATACTTTTGTAGTGGTGTATCTGGATGACATTCTAATTTACAGAAAGACTTGGGCCGAACATTTGTAGCATATTCAACAGGTTCTGCACACCCTGCGGCAACACAAGCTATATGCCAACTTGGAAAAATGCTCCTTCGAAATGGACAGTGTCCATTACTTGGGCTACATCATTGATCAACATGGCATACATGTGGATCTAGCCAAGATCCAAGTCATCTGTGACTGGCCAACCCCAACAACACTCACTGAGCTTCAGAGCTTCTTGGGCCTTGCCAATTTCTACCGCAGGTTCGTGTTGGGTTTCTCCCATATTGCATGGGCCCTCAGCCAAATAAACAGGGGTGGTGGTAAGGTGAAATTTCTGTGGGGCCGGTCCCAACAAAAAGCGTTCAATGATTTGAAGCAACGCTTGTGCTCAGCCCCAATACTTTCACTAACAGACCTGCAACATCCTTTTGAGATCGAGACAGATTCTTCAGACTATGTTGTTGGTGCTATTCTCACTCAGCACGACCACCCCATGGCCTATCATATCGAGACACTGTCAGATACTGTCCATAAGTACCCTACTTACGACAAAGAGATGTACTCCATTGTGCAAGCATGCCGCCAATGGAGACATTACATTCTTGGGAAGGAGACAGTCATCCACACTGATCATAAGCCACTGCAGTTCATATAAACACAAGGAAAATTGCAGAATGATCGCCATCAAAAGTGGTCCACATACTTGCAGCAATTCCACCTCAACATCGAGTATAAAATAGGAAGCACCAATCACGTCGTTGATTGCCTCAGTAGACCGCCAGTCGTGACACTCACCACGGTGCTAGACTCTTATGGCCATGAGACATCTAGATGGCCCCAACTCTATGAGATAGACCCCGACTTCGCCACCACCTACAAGATGTTGGGTGCAAATGCAGTTGTCGATAATTTCAATATTCAGAATGGGTTGTTGTGTCGTCTGGGCCATATCTGTGTTCCATCAAGTGAGTGAATGAAGCTGATCTAGGAAGCCCACTACAGTCGGGTGGCAGGACACTTCGGCGTTGAAAGATAGTGGTGATGCTACAGAAACATTTCTACTAGCCGAAACTTCGACAGGAGGTCAACAGGTATATCAAGTCCTGCATTGCTTGCACTATTGCCAAACCGACCACTAAGAAATAGGGCTTGTACACCCCTCTTCCTACTCCTGACAGGCCATGGGAATCCATCTCAATGGACTACATGTCGGGCCTCCCATCCACCAAGTGGGGAAATGACTGTGTTTTTGTGGTTGTTGATCGCTTTTCTAAGATGGCGATTCGGGTTGCCTGTAAGAAGAGAATCACAGTAGAGGCCACTGCCAAGCTCTTCTTTGAACGAGTTTGGGTACATTTTGGAATCCCACAAACCATTGTATCAGATCAAGATAGTCGATTTCTCAGCACATTCTAGTCGATCCTCTGGTCACTGCTGGACACCAAGCTCACCAAATCCACAACCTTCTACCCCCAGACAGATGGCCAAACCAAGGTTGTAAATCGAATGATTGTGCATATCCTTCGCATGTATAATTCAAAGAATCCTTGCACATGGGATGAGATCCTTCCCTATGTCCAACATAGCTACAACCGAGCCCTGGATATCTCAACCAGCCACAACCCCTTTCAAGTGGGGTTGGGATTCCAACCATTGGGACCCATAGATGTTGCACTTCCCCTTGCGGTCACCTCAACTGACTCATCTCCTGCTCCAACTGAAGCTGACAAAGCCACCCGGTTCATTGAGATGATCCATCACATCCGCCAACAGGTTCAGGATATCCTACATAAGTCCAATGACAAGTACAAACAGTTCCATGACCAACATCGGGTGCCGCATAAGTTTCAGGTGGGTGACAAAGTTTGGTTACACTTGAAGAAAGAACGCCTTACAGGACCCCATCGGAAGCTTCACCCACTCCGTTATGGGTTGTACACTATCACCAAGGTCATGGGGGATAATGATTTTGAGCTCAATATTCCTCCTTTCCTTGGTCTACACTCAGTGTTCAACGTGGATCTCCTTCACCCTTATTTCCCACCATTATTGGACACCTCAGAAGTAGCAGAACAACTGACACTAAAAGAGCTCAACCCCAACTTCCTACAACAGGCATCCAATGATCATATTGTGTACAAATAGATCAAGGGCACTTGACAACAAAGGATCCATCTTTATCGAGTCATCAAAGTAGGGCAGCTCCTGCACCAAGGCAAGTGGCTCACCCAGGGCCAAATTCAACAGAAATTTCCTCATCTGATGGGGGACCTCAACACAATGGATAGAATTTATTCCTAAGTAGGGAGGATTGATCCATATGGATCTCGGTGGCCACCCACCTTTTCCAACTCGCTCAAAATAGTTTTCTGACAATTTTGGCAATTTACTATTTTTAGTAGTTTTAACTTTCAGGGCCATTTTGAGGGCCTAAATGAAGGTTTTTTGGGATCGATATCCTCAATGATAACCAAATTAATTATTGAGCCCCAAAAATGAATCTCCTCGACGATACCTTTCCAACAGGCTATCACACGCCTAAAACGGAGATCGTATGCAAAAGTTACGACCCCGGGAAGTTGATGTACTAACTTACCCAAACGGGGCCTACATGACTTTTGGCGCTTCATCTCCTAGGGTTAGGTTTTTGGATGTATAGGGTTTTTGACATTCTTTCTTATTGTAAAAAGGCCTTCATAGGCTCATTTTAACTTTCTTCTTACGAATGTGCGCTGCCGCCACATCTCTTCTCAAAGATAAGCCGCCACCATTCCAGCGAGCTTGTTTCCGCTGCATTTTATAGTTTCAGCTTATTTCGTTATTGAATAGAAAACCAGTTTTACTGTATCTCTGTTATTTTGTGTTAAGAACCTGTTAATAATCTGTATTCATTTCGTTATGCTCATAAAATCTGGATCACTATGCCTTTATTTATGATCAAATGAGTCATTTGCATTTATGAGAATTTCTTTTAGTATTGTGATTACTGGTATTATAATTATACCATGTTCATATAACTACTATAAAATTGGACCAGAAAACTATGAAAGAAGATCTACACTCATCTAAGCAATCTCTTCCCAAAATTACTAACAATATCTAGTTATGGTCATCATTGAGATGTCCAAGTCTACATATTTGTTTTCAAGTATAGTTGGTAAAGTTGTATAGCAACAAAGGATAAAATGGGAGGACCTAGGTTATAGGCATATCCCACTTGTTGTAAGTTTAACCTCGCCATCAAGTGAAAATTTGGTTGTAGTCTATGCCAATTTTATATCAAATGTTGGAAAGAGTCATAATCCATCCTTCCTTGGTTTGGAATACTTGGAGGCCAAGGAAATATTGTAAATAACCTATGTTTCAAGATAGGGTTTCAACTATCCAAAATTTCAAGGTGACTTGTCATACCACGCAGACAAGGTATCAATGTACCACCTATAATTTTTGGCAGATAATAAAACAACCCGAGGAACAACAAGAGGATGTAGGAAACGTGTTTGAAAAATTCCTAAATGAAATAATGTTATCCTATGAAATCAACAATGATATTAACTAATCATTTTAAAATGAAACATTGTTCTTCCTTTATCTTCACAGAATAATGTGATCACATGCTATGGTCCAATTCAAAATTCAACAATTCAACCCATCTTCCTTTCTTCAAATGTCATTATATTTTAGAAAACATCATAACAACAAGGAGACAAATGTAGTGAGTACTTCCCATTGAACCTAGACAACACTAAATCAAAATTTCAACAAGCATCAAATAAAAAAAGTATGTCATGGAGTTTGTAAGCATATGGTTGTGATTCATTTGTCACTCCTAAGTCCAACCATTCTTAGTTGTAAAATTCATTAATAAAATAAGATTGTCTTTTGAAATTACAACTTGAGATTTGAAATCAGAATTCAACAAAATTATCTACTAGTCTTCCATCAAAGATGAATTCCTTTTATAATATCCTATCTAATTATCTATAGCAAATATTGATGTTGAACAAGATTGTGAATCGTAAATATTCGCAAGTTGTTCTTTATAATCATTTTATAAAATAATAGAGAATTGATAAATGCAAATAACTGAAGTCTTGGAGACAAATCATAACCCCCATATTCTGATATGAATTAATGCATATGGACTTATGAAAATATCATAAATAACGACCCAAAATCCATATTTTCCTTTTATCCATGGCTGTAGCGACCCACAACCTTCCCGTAGAACTCCCATAGCACTTTGGTAGCATACTTGTAGGGGCTTCAATGATCCTGTAGAATTATATTGCCTGCAACATCTATACCTCCATCTCATAAGTAAATCACATAATACAATTTCACCTACATATTATCTACTCAAAAGAAAAAGTATTGAGAAATATGGATGACATAATACTTGATAATGATACCATGATAATTCATCATAAAACATTATTATGGTACAAAATGGGTATCAACAAGGAGGTAGGAAGGATCAAAAGATAAAAAAGAAGAAGTCATTTATGGAACCCAACATCTCCCCCAACCTGGTCTCATTGCATGTCCCCTATGCAACCAGTCAATGAACATTGCTCTCAGTAATCAAAGTGGTATTTCTTGTGTTATTCTGGTATTATTATGGTATTATTGTGGTATTGTTTTTGTTATATCATTGTTTCTCTGTCATTTCTAGCTAATTATTTCTATTTTGCATACTATTTTATATCTGGAATACTACAAGTGGTATCATAGCACCTTCCTCGAAAGAAAATTGTGGGTTAATTTTTTTCAAGGTAGAGATGTATTCCGACGTCTTAAAGCTACAAAGATTTTTTGTTACATGCATAAACCCACAGTCGGGGATTCATATATATAGGAAATACAAGTGGTACTTAAGCGCACATATGTTGGCCACCCTTCTAACCCATGTTGGTACCCCTTCGAGTGGTAGTGCATCATCCAACACCTGTATACTTATTGACCTAGATCTCCTAAATCCCTCCATAGATAAATCGATCAACCACCTGACTGTTATAGTGCCATTGAGAACAACACTTGGGAAGATACTCTCTAGTACCTGGGTAGTCGGGGAGTACGGATAAGGGCATGATCTAGCCTTCTTAGTTGGTTCCCTGAGATATTGGGCCAAGTACTATTGTTGGACCCCACATGTATATCATACAACTATAGCATAGGGAAAACCCTTGTCTGTAGAACCCTTGAATACCCTAACCCTTGGGGCAAAAAAAAAACTAGAACAGACAAGATCTATTGTTGCACAACTGTGTCTTCTGCATTCAGGTTGTTAAATTACTACACATTTCTTCCTGTTAATCATTTGGGAATTTCATCACTGTAGTATTCTTCAGGCTAGAGTAGAACTCCATAGGAGTAAAAAAAGAGGAGTATAGTGGTCCAGCTGAAACACTTATTTGGGACCTATTCCACTAGGTTCCTCTCTTTTCCCTGATCATAGTGATACCTATCAATTTTTACCATAATTTTTTTTTGCGGACCCGACCCTTCTCTGACACCCTTTTTTGGATCCTATCCCATTGGATCCCCCTTTCCTCCCTGATCACAGTGGTACCTATCATTTGACACCCTTCTTCTCAGTGGTCCCACCAAACACTCCAAACCTTTTTCTTTCCTCTATACCAATTGCCATCCCCTTGCTTCCAAATGGCTACCACAAGAGCCAAATAACTCAATTCCTTGATTCCTGAAAACCACTAGAACAAGGAAGACAACAAGAATATCACTAAAAACATTATCTCAATCAATTCAAATCTTGATATCCTCAAGGAAAAATCTTCCCACATCGAAGACCTCAAAGGCCTCAAATCCACCTTTGAACACTTCATGGGTCATTTCCAGAACCCTTCCTCTTCTGAACAACCATCTTATTAGGATGACCATGAATCTTCCCATTACCAAGGCCCTCATACTACCCACTTTTCTCAAGACCTCCACCCACCCAGAATTGAGGTGAACAAATTTGATGGATCAGATCCCACAGGTTGGGTCACCCAAATGGAACATTATTTGTCTTTGCATGGCATTACTGATAATTTATCCAATCTTCATTATGGTGTCCTATATCTGGATTTGGAATGATGGCAATGGTGGAAATGGCGAAAGAAGGCATGCCAAGGGTATGTTTCTTGGACACAATTTGTGGCCAAACTTTATGACCACTTTGACTCTGACACACACCATTTAGGTTGTTTGACCAAGTTAAAGTAGTTTGGGATTGTGGAAGACTTTATTGCCACATTTGAGCACTTGGATTTCAAAACAGAGGGCATTTTTTATGATTTCTTTAGGGAATGATTTATCAGTGGCCTCATAGATGAAATTTGTGCCCATGTTCTCATGGAACACCCCCAGACTTGGTTGGAAGATACTCAACGAGCCAAGGAAGCCCAACAAATTGTCTCCTCCCAGACCCACAAACCCTCCTTTCCTCCTCTCCCTAAACCCACTAATTTTTCTCCTCCTGCAACTCCCCTCAAGATCCAGAAATTAACCAGGGCTGAAATGGTTGAACGTCAACTCAAGGGTCTTTGTTATAATTGTGATGACAAATATTTTCCCGGGAACAAGTGTAAAGAAAAAAATATTTTTATTGTTGTGACTGAGGATCTTCCTGACGAAGATGCATTTGTTCCTTCGGTGGAGGAAATACCACCACAATCTGACCTCACCCTAACCTCTGACCCACCCGAAGTTGACCCGGTGATTTCACGTAATGCCCTCACTAGCTTCTCTGCACCCCAGAGTCTCAAGTTAATTGGCTACATAAAAAATTAGAAAGTCATCATCCTTGTGGATAGTGGGATCACCCACAACTTTATTCATCAACTCATTGCCCAAGAAGTCAATTGTTACATCCATGTCGTCAATAATTTTCAAATCATGATTGCCAATGGTGGTTCCATGAAATGTGGAGGACGATGTGAAAATGTGCGACTCCAAATTGGTCAGTATCACCTAAAATCCCATATGTTTGCTATAGACATGGGTAGTTGTTACATTGTTCTTGGTGTTGAATGTTTACACACTCTAGGCCCCATTCTCATGTATTTTAAGGACTTAACCAAGAAATTCCAATAGGAGGGACAACAATATAAGTTCCAAGGAATCACAATAGGATCCACGAAGATCATCAATTCCCATCGCATGGAAAAGATCCTCAAAAAAGGTCATTCGAGAATTATATCCCAACTCCACTCCATTCATGCTGTTGAGACACCTTTTGTGCATCCTAACCTCCAATCTATCCTCTCCCTCCACCAAGTTGTTTTGCACTTCCCCCATCCTGTGGCGTCCATGATCATGCCATCCCTCTCATCCAAAGAAGTCTTCCTCCCAATGTTCGACCTTATCGTCATCCCTTTTCCCACAAGAATGAAATTGATAAAATTGTTCATGAATTACTATAATTCATTGTTATCTGTCACAATACTAGCCCCTATTCTTCCCATGTGGTCATGGTCCTCAAGAAATAAAGTACTTGGTGCGTGTCATGATTTTGATGCTCTCAAAAAACTAACAATCAAAGACAAATTCCTCATTATTGTCATTGATGACCTCTTGGATGAATTGACTGGTGCTCAATACTTCACCAAATTGGATCTATGTTCCAGCTACCACCAGATCTATATGAAAGAAGAAGACATTCCCAAGACTACATTTTGCACTCATGAGGGTCATTATGAATTCTTGGTAATGTCTTTTGGATTGTGTAATGTTCCTTCCACTTTCCAAAGTCTTATGAATCATGTCTTCCATCCTTTTCTTCGTCATTTTGTCTTAGTTTTCTTTGATGATATTCTCATCTATAGTAAAAATTTGTCATCTGATCTCTCCCATGTGAATCAAGTTCTCCATCTACTCTCTAAGCACCAACTTTTCATCAAACAATCTAAATGTGCCTTTGGTGCCTCACAAGTGGAATACCTTTGTCATATTGTTTGCAAGGATGGTGTCCAAGTAGATTCTAAGAAAATTGAATCTATGCAAGATTGGCCTTGCCCTAAGACTCTTAAGAGCTTTCATGGTTTTCTGGGTTTAACGGGATATTATAGGAAGTTTGTTAGGAATTATAGAAAGATTGTAGCTCCTCTCACTTCCCTCCTTAAAAAGAATGCCTTCACTTGGACTTCAGCTACGGATCATGCCTTCCAGGACTTAAAAGATGATATGTGCTCGACCCCTGTCCTTTCACTCCCAAACCTCACAAAGACATTCGTATTGGAATATGATGCTTCCAGGAAAGGAATTGGGGTTGTCCTCATGCAAGATGGCAGGCCCTTGGCCTTCACTAGAAAACAACTTTCAGAGCCACATTTGGGCCAATCCACTTATGAAAAGGAACTTTTATCTATTATGCATGTTATGTATCTCTGGCGTCCTTATTTACCAGGTCAATTATTCCAAATAAAAACTGACCATGAGAGTCTCAAGTATTTCCTAGAACAATGAATTTCATCCCTGGCACAACAAAAATGGGTGACCAAGCTATTTAGCTATGATTACAAGATCATTTACAAGAAGGTCAAGGAAAATGTAGTGGCTGATGCTCTTTCTCGAAAATATGAAGACAAAGGGTGCCTTTTCTCCCTCTCCTTTATTGTACCAGATTGGCTCCAAGGTATTCGTCAGGAATGGTTACATGACCCAAAAATTTCTAGTCCGCTCCACCAATTGCAACACAATTCTTCAGTTTCTCCAGGGTACTCTTGGAATAATGAAGAGTTTCACTACAAAGGTCATTTGTACTTATGCAAGCAATCCCATCTTAAATCCATAGTTCTTTCTCAACTTCATGCCTCACCCACAACCCGACATTCAGGATTTATCAAAACCTATGAATGGGTCAAATGTTCTTTTTTCTGGGAGGGTATGAAACATGACGTATGCACCTTTGTGGATGAATGTGAGGTCTTTCAATGCAACAAGGGATAAATTGTCAAATATCTGGGAACACTCCAACCACTTACCATTCCCCCTGCTATTTGGCAAGATATTTGTATGGAATTCATTGTAGTCTTACCTAAATCAAGAAATAAATCAGTCATCGTGGTGGTCATTGTTCATCTCTCCAAATATGCTCATTTTTGTGCTCTTCCACACCCATTCGCAACCGCCATAGTGGCTCAAATCTTCATGGATAATATCTTCAAGCTTCATGACATGCATAATTCTATTGGCTCTGACAGAGACCCCACTTTCACCAGCAATTTTTGGCAAGAATTGTTCAACCTACAGGGCACCCAATTGCATCTCAACACTACCTATCACCCCCAGATGGATGGCCAGACTGAAGTTGTCAACAAGTGTTTGGAAACATATTTGAGGTGTTTTGCATATGAGCAGAAAAATAGGTGGGATCAATGGTTACCCCTAGTTGAATGGTGGTAAAACACCTCTTACCATACAACTACTCGCATGACTCCTTTTGAAGAAGTCTATGGCCATTATCCTCCATTAGCTCTCTCCTATATTCTAGGGGTCTCGAAGGTTCAGGCAGTTGAAACAAATCTTATAGTCTGCGAGGTTACTCTTCGTGCCATCAAAGGAAATTTGGTAATGGCTCAGAATAGCATGAAGAAACAAGCAGATCAAGGTCGTTCCAAACACCATTTTGTTCCAGGGGACCAGGTATTTCTTTGACTACAATGTTATAAGAAGAATTCACTCAAATATCACCACTGTCAGAAAATTTCGCCAAAATTTTATGGTCCTTATACAATGCTCAAGCGGGTGGGATCGGTGGCCTATAAGTTATCTCTACCCAGTCAGTCGAAGCTTCATCCTATTTTTCATGTTTCCTACTTATAGAAGGTGATTGGAACTAAGTGCCAAACTCAAACTAGTCTCCCTGAGTTGGATGAAGAAGGTTCCATATGGTTGCAGCCACAATCAGTATTGGCTCAGAGAGAACGCCGTCTCTGTTAGTGCACCATCCAGGAAGTGTCAGTCCAATGGAAATATACCCCTCTAGAAGATGCCACCTAGGAGTCAACCACCATTCTACAATAATTCCCTCATCTGAAGCCTTGAGGACAAGACTGTTCCTCAAGGGGGAGGGCATGTTAGGGACCTAACCTCGCTAACCCCTCACATAGGTAGAATAATATAGTTCCATGTATTAAAGGCCAACATTAATAAGGCCTAGCAATAAGGAAGAATAAGTCAAATGTAAGAAGACCTAATAGAAGCTTCTGCTTCTAGAAGGATCTCCCTCTAGATTGTTCTTTTGGATAGATAGATTTAGTATAAATAGAAGTAGAGGGTATGAGAAATATTGTCTTGGATATTATTGTAATAAAGATCTGCTCTGTTGGAGGTTGTCCCCTCGAAGAGGCAAGTGAACATTTCTCTCAGTAATCAAAGTGTTATTTCTGATGTTATTTTGGTATTATTCTAATATTATTGTGGTATTGTTTTTGTTATAGCATTGTTTCTCTGACATTTCTAACTAATTATTTCTGTTTTGCATATTATTTTATATTTGGAATACTACATACATACCAAGGGTGGGTGGCTATTAATACCACCATCTCGGAGTATGATGGACGTGACGTTACACACCATATCATCGAGGTAGATGACCATTCTCTAATATCACATCAATAATTTATTTATTACTTCTTGTATCATATTTCAAATGGTTAATAATATATAACAATTTTACATTTTCAACTTTTCATTTTATATATTATTTTTTCCTCTTTACAAAGCCAGGGGATGCATAAACATTTTCTTGCAAATATCGTTATTATATGTAGGTGAGCATAAGGTAATATCACGTTTACATTTTCTTAGTTGTCTTCCTTTTGCCATATTTTAAATGGTTAATAATGTAGAGAACAATTTTACTTCTCCTATTTTTTTTAAATATTTTTTTTTATGTATTCATTATATTTTGTTTTATATGTTTTCAAGACTACGAAGAATAAATGGACTTTTCAGGTTAATTTGAGTGTTTTGTCTTATTTTTAGGATAATGTATTTTTACATACACTTTGCTTTTAATTTTTCCTTGTTTACAAAGTAAGTATATATATATATATATATATATATATATATATATATATATATATATAATCTTTTATGTTTATATTATATATTTATATGTTTCAGTACTAGTACTAGGTGATGAAATCTTAACTTAAATGGACACAATCCACATGGTTAAATAGGTTTGGATACTCTTAGGTTCGTAACTTCGTCGGACAATGTAAGATTGGGCTTTAAGATGGCTAGCATGCAAATTGATTGATATCGAAAGAAGGCTGAACATATTAAAAAAGAATATTTATGAGACTTTGAAAACGAGTGATGAATGATGTACCTTTTTTTTTCCACGGAAAATTTCACTTTATATTAGTTAAAATATAATCTGTTTTGATACATAGAAAGCATCACCACCATATCCAAAATATAGATATGCTATCTAGTAGATATCTAATATCCATACTATCTTACCATCCCACAAAATATGAAAATTGACTATCTAAATAGTCATCCCAAAATCTACAAAAAGAGGCAGCTTCATAACATTCAACATTACATAGATAAATGTATCTGGATCATATCCCCACACCCCACAAGAAAGACAATAGCATCCCAGGACCTAAAAGAGTTCAATTGACAATGGAGGACCCTCATGTTCCTCAACACTCTGAGAATAGAAGATTTTCCTTGGTTTCTTTTGAAGTGCTTGTTTAGATAGGTTGTCTGCTTCTGAATTATCATCCCTGTAAACATGATCAAAAGTGATATGATGAATTTTTTTTTTAAGATCAACCAACCTATCCTTCCAGCATTCCAATGAAATCACTTGAAGACGTCCTTTTTCACGCAACCAATTAATTCCAATCATCGAATGACCCTTCACATGTAAATCATTTATAAAGAGCCTTGAAGCAAGAGTCAAAAGGGCCCAGGACCCTATCAATTCATCCCTTGTGTTAGAGCCCGAGCCACAATTTAATGTCCACTTGTAGATGCAATTGTCCCTTGTCTTAATAATACCTCTAGCCCCACTGTTGAGTCTCGTGGCTTCGGCAGCCCCATCAAACCATCCAGTTGCACCTTTCACTTCGTTCTTTATAACTATGTTCCTCATAGCCAGTGCTTTCACCTGATGAATGGTGTACCTATTACAACGAAACTGCAAGAGAGTTAAGATTAAGTAAAATGCATCAAATTATACGACGTCGACTGAAATTTTTTATGAAGTTGTTAACGACGATCAGAGGAAATTCTCAATCCAATTAGTGGGGAAAACTTCCCTCTCAGATAAATAAGTTTTCAGAATCTGGTTATGTAAAATTGTTATTATAAAAATGGAATTTTACTATTTCTAAGGATTTTTATAATCTCAAATTTTGCTCTTACGAAAATTTTGACAGTGTAAATGTAGGAATTTTAAATTCTAATCCCTACATTTTGACATTGCAACAACAATTACAACTTTTAATTGCAACAACCCGTCAAAAATCTTACCAAGTTGACTAGGTTTGATCCAGCTACAATGACGTGCCCACTGGTACACGTGGTCGGTTTCTAATTTCAAATTTTTATTATGATGGAAATCATGAAAATAATAAGATATAAGTGTTGTTTTTCTTCATATGAGATATGATCAATATATATTATTACCATGATGAGTGTTTCATATATAGAGAACATATGGTGACCATCCATGAAAGATAATAAGATATAAATGTTGTTTTTCTTCATATGAGATGTGATTGATATATATTATTACAATGATGAGTGTTATATATATAGAGAACATATGCGTCCCTTGGATAATCAATAACTATTTATTATTATCATTTACTTATTATCTATAATATTTAATAATCAATAATTATATTATTAATTATTAATCAAAGAGAATGTCTTCCCAATGTTATCTAAACATCAACACTCTCTCTCAACTAGAGAGAAATTCTGCATCATGCCAAACTTGTCTCTAAAGTATACAAACTTCACTCTAGACTGATGACACTTGCTTGTCAGTATCGAGAGACGTTTCTCTCCCACCTTAACCAAGGGGAAACTCCTTCTGCGACTCTCCCCATGAGCCAATTGACTCTCTATGAGATCATGCTCACTCTGGGTCCACATTTAATAGCATATAACATCTTGAGTCTTTATCATTCCTTGTTAAATCACCATGACTAGGACAAAGAACACACTAGGATCGTTCCCCATAGGTACACAAATGTGACTGAATGTCGGCATGATGCTAATTGACATGTGGAAAACACCTCAAGCACCTCGATTCCATATTATTCCTTGTCATGATCAAGGATATACTACGCCTTGGCCCGTTTACCAAAAGTGCACCTTTATGATAAATGTATCCTATCTCCCTTGGTCTGCAACCCAATCTAGGAGAAGTTGCACCCGATGTCAAAACATCAACACTCCCTCTTATCTAGGGAGGTATCTTTTCATGATGTCTTCATCTAGTAGTCCACTAACTACTCTATAATAAACTAGTAGCACACAACTACTATCTAGGGACACACAGTCTCCCCAAGTGGTACACAACCACCATAGTAGCAAAAGGTTTGTCACACATGGCACTCCCATGTGAATTTATAGAGGCTACTCACCCTAGGAACACTTAGGGTCAACTCCCCATAGTGTGTGACATCAAGGTCAACTCCCTTGACATGTCTTCATGTGCTCTCCACAAGGGACGTTGGGTTATAAGTTCAAACACACTTATCCCTTCTTAGATAATTGTAATCACAGATAAACTCAACTCAGTTCACAGAGGAGTACAATCTAGAGAATGTTTTCCACAAATGGCGCTCCCATGTGGACTTCTAGAGGATACTCCCTCTAGAAACACTAGGGTCAACTCCCCATAGTGTGTGACGTCAAGGTCAACTCCCTTGACATGTCCTCATGTGCTCTCCACATGGGATGTGTCCTCATGTGCTCTCCACAAGGGACGTTGGGCTATCCCTTCTCAGATAAGTGTCCTTATAGATCAACTCATTTATCCCTTCTCAGATAAGTGTCCTTATAGATCAACTCATTTATCCCTTCTCAGATAATCGCAAAACCACTTATCCCTTCTCGTATAAGTTTCCTCACAGATAAACTCAACTCATTCACATAGGATTACAATCTAAAGAATGTCTTAGGAAGCTACAAACATCAACACTCTCTCTCAGCGAGGGGGGAATTCTCTGCCACACCAAGTCTGTCACGAAAGTACTCAAACTTCATCCCGGTTTGGTAAGAACATCAACAACCTGCTCATCTGTAGGAAGGTATTGCACCAGTAATTCCTTCCTCTCACCATGTATCAGATGTAATGGTACTTGAACTCAATGTGGTTTGATTTGTCATAAAACACTGGATTGTCTTAGATATTCACACAACTTTGGTTACCATAATGAATAATGGTGGAATTCAACACATGTTCAGATAAATATGCAAGGAGATTGCGAAGCCACACTGCTTCACGGAATGCCATACTTAATTAAATTTACTCTTCTTCTTCTTTTCTCAAAGCCACATAAATATGTTTCCTGCTACACCAAGAAACCATCTCAGATCCCAAAGGGAAGCAAGACCCGAAGGTGCCCTTCCTATCCACTGCACTCCCTGCCCAATCAGAGTCAGTATATCCCTGCAATCTCATGTCAATACTATAAGTATATCTCAGAACATGTCCAAATGTGCCTCATAGGTATCTCAACACATGCTTCATAGAAATCTAGTGTGTCTATCTCCGCTGACTCATAAACTAACTAAGTGTACTCACTACATAGAAAATATATGGTCTAGTGTTAACCATATACATAAATGATCCAATCAATTGTCTATATAGAATTGGATCAATTTCATTGGAATTAGAAGAAGACACACTTAGTTTATTTATATTCGTCACCATTGGTATAGCCACGAGCTTCTAGTTCAACATCCCAAACTTCTTCAATATCTCAACTATGTACATCCCACGAATCAGGAAGATATCATTAGTTCTTTGTTATAATTCTAGTCTTAAGAAGTAGTGCATCATACCAAGGTCCTTCATCTCAAACTCATATGCCAACACATAATTGCATTCACCAATAAGGCTATCTGTACTGATGAGGAATAAATCATCAATGTAGAGGACCAAAATCAGGGACTCACCATTAACAATCTTGTAGTATAGGTTGGGATCAACAACACTTTTTCGTTGAAGCACAAACTCATCATGTATACATCAATCCTCACATACCAAGCTCAAGGTTCCTTCTTGAGTTCATACAGGGTCTTCTTCAACCTACACACACGAGACTCCTTACAGGTACAAAGTTATGATTATTTCAAGTCAGGGTTGTTGACTAATCCAAAACTAGTCTTGTGAGACTAAAGAAAAGTTTGATGAAAATGCTAGTTTCTTGTTGTTAAAGTTAAGGAAGGTTTGCAGGAATTTGATCATATACACCAGGTCTATTACAGAGCTACAAATCATATTTGTATGATGAAATTGATGAGGGCTTATGGTTGAGGTACATGTTGAGTACATGGTTGAGACAAGTAGTTGATGGGTTGACACATACATGAGGTGTATAGTTGATGACGTTGGTACATATTTATGATTCATAGTTGATGAGTAGTTGACACATGATTGGTACATACTTGGTACATGGTTGGATGCACTTGTTTATGGTACAGGTTGATTACAGGTTGTGCCTGGTTGATGCACTTGTTTATGGTACATGTTGATTACATGTTGGTGCATGGTTGATGCACTTGTTTATGATACATGTTGATTACAAGTTGGTGCATGGTTGATGCACTTGTTTATGGTACATGTTGATTACAGGTTGTGCATGGTTGATGCACTTGTTTATCGTACAGGTTGATTACAGGTTGGTGCATGGTTGATGCACTTGTTTATGGTACAAGTTGATTACAGGTTGGTGCATGGTTGATGCACTTGTTTATGGTACATGTTGATTACAGGTTGGTGTATGGTTGATGCACTTGTTTATGGTACAAGTTGATTACAGGTTGAGGTACAGGTTGATGCATGGTTCAGATTTATTGGTACAGGTTTAAAATGGTATATCTCACGGTGATAGTGTGACAGCGGTTCCATCATTCTACTTCTACTTCAGGGTGGCAGGACGGGGCAAGGAAAGGTGGTTGTAGCCACCTTCTAGTTGTATCTAGAGAACATAGGGGGTTGTAGCCTCCTTCTTGTTGTAGCCAGAGAATTGGGGAGTTGGAGCTTCCCTCAGGTTGTAGCCTGAGAAAATAGGGGGTGGGAGCCTCCTTCCAGTTGCAGCTCAGAAACAAATGAAGTTGGTGCTTCCAATGAATGTAGTTCTTCAAAACATATAAGAAAAATCATTCTGTGGTTTTCTCCCGATTTGGGTTTCCACGTAAAACACTGGTGTACTATGTATGTGTATGATTGTTCATTTGTTCATTGCTTATTTACTCTGCAGTTATTGGATAATAATGATTCATTGATATACCACTTGGATTATATGGTTAAAAGGGATTAAATTGCTCTATTACCGATTCACCCCCCCTCTTAGTAATCCGACAATTGGTATTAGAGAAAGGTTCCTTCAGGAAACAGTTTAACCACTGGAAGGAGATCATGGATTATTCTGAGAATGGAGTACCAATGTTTAATGGTCAGAATGGTTTTAAGTATGAGATGTGGAGAAGAAGAATGAAAGTATTTTTACAGGCAGAGGGACATTATATTTGGCTATCAGTTGTTACAGGATATGATAGTTCAAAAAGGGCAAAGACTGCAACCAAGAAGGAATTGAAGAAGAATAAAAAAATAACAATGGATTTCATCTAGGAAGGATTACCTAAATCGGTAAGAGAAAAGGTTGGTAAATGTTCATCAGCCAAAGAAATTTGGGATAAGTTACATGACATATATTCTTCACCATCACAGATTCAGAAAATGCCAAAGAAGATGCAGATACAGAACAAGAAGAAAGATGCTCATCATGTCAGACATATTTAGAAGAGGAAGAGTATGATGAAGCAAAAGTTGATTACAAAGAAAAATTGATCAGTGCAATTAAATATCTAAGGAAAGAAAGAGAAGAAAACAATTCATCCAAGAAAGAATTGATGAAGCAAAAACAAAGTGTTCAAGGTTCTGAAAAAGGATCAACAGGTCATCAAGAATTTACGAGCTCAACTGGAAGAGGCCAAAAGAATTGAAGAAAATCTAGAATATCAAAGTAAATGTTTAGAAGCCAACATAGCAGCACAAAAGGAAGACACAGAAAAGAGAGAAAAGATATGGATGGATCATCTCAAGGAAAGAACCAATGATTTAAACCAACTGGAGGAAGAGTTTGGTCAAGAAGAAAGAAGAATGGAAGAATAAATAATTGCATTGAAAATCCAACTTGAAGAAGAAAAGAGAACAGAAGAGGTCATGAAGTCTCAGATAATGAAGAAAGAAGAAGAGGTTGAGAATCTTGAAGAAGAAGTTGTCACACTAAGAGTCAAAATTGACAAGCTCAACAAGAAAGTTGAAGAGACAGAAACATCCACATCAGTTGTAGAGAATGAAGAAAAGAAGAATGAAGAAAATAGAAAGAGTTATGCAGAAGTACTCAAAGAAAGGAATCACGGTCAACCAGAATCTAAGAAAACTATTGAAGATACATATTCAAGAATACCATCCATGTTCAAGCCACAAAAAAGCTTCAATCATGATCATGATCAGTCAAAGAAAAAATTCAGAAGGACTACGCCACAAAGAAGATCATTCAC
>ML798158.1:66425-152755 GCA_009831015.1 Picea engelmannii
AAGTGAATACAAAATAAATTATTTCAATAATAAATTTAATGGAGAAATTAGAAGTGGACCCAACCCTAAAATAAGGAAAGTGGACCAAGTGACCTAGAAGATGTTTTTAAGGAAGCTACTTGGAGAGTATAAATAAGAGGCAAAGATCACTCATTTGAATTACACTTGAGAATATTGAATATCTATATGTGTTTGAGGTAACCAAGGATATCTAAGCCTAAATTCTGAGGAAAGTGAAGAAAAGAATGTTGAAATGCAAGGAAGGATAAATTCTTTTGATGGTGTTTTCTAAGGTATGTTATTTACAGGTCATCTCACCATTTTCTCTTTAATTTTTTTTTATATAATGTTTCTGATCCTAAAATTGATATGCCATTGAGAAAACATAGCCAAGTAGCTGTGGTAAAAAATTCATCTTGTGGGTCGTTGTATTTTTGGAGTTACACTCCGTGAAAAATAAGGTTTGTGGCCAGTCCTGAAACTAGTCAAAATCAGTTGTTACAGGTAAAAATGTCATAACTTATTCATAACAGATCCAAATTCAGTGAGACCAAATTTTTTTTTTAGGGTACATTCTGTAGTATGCTGTGTAACAATTTCATATCAATTCATCAAATAGTTTGTGCGGGGCATGCTCTCTAGAATAAGACAAAATTCAACAAGGTATGTCATTTTTGCTATAAATCCTTTTCTAAGAGGTTCCAAGTAATGAAACTTGGGGGAGTTGTAGAAAACACAATGAATCCCATTGTGTATCAGTTTCAGATCTTTATTCATTACAGGTACAAATTTATGATTATTTCAAGTCAGGGTTTTTGACTAATCCAAAACTAGTCTTGTGAGACTAAAGAAACGTTTGATGAAAATGCTAGTCTCTTGTTGTTAAAGTTAAGGAAGGTTTGCAAGAATGTGATCATATGCACCAGGTCTATTACATAGCTACAAATCAAATTTGGATGATGAAATTGATGAGGGCTTTTGGTTGAGGTACATGTTGAGTACACGGTTGAGACAAGTTGTTGATGGGTTGGCACATACATGAGGTGTATAGTTGATGATGTTGGTACATATTGATGAGTAGTTGACACATGATTGGTAGATACTTGGTACATACTTGGTACATGGTTGGATACACTTGTTTATGGTATAGGTTGATTACAGGTTGTGCATGGTTGATGCACTTGTTTATGGTACAGGTTGATTACAGGTTGGTGCATGGTTGATGCACTTGTTTATGGTACAGGTTGATTACAGGTTGTGCATGGTTGATGCACTTGTTTATGGTACAGGTTGGTGCATGGTTGATGCACTTGTTTATCATACAGGTTGATTACAGTTTGGTGCATGGTTGATGCACTTGTTTATGGTACAAGTTGATTACAGGTTGGTGCATGGTTGATAAACTTGTTTATGGTACATTTTGATTACAGGTTGGTGCATGGTTGATGCACTTGTTTATGGTACAAGTTGATTACAGGTTGAGGTACAGATTGATGCATGGTTCAGATTTATTAGTACAGGTTTATAGCGGTATATCTCACAGTGATAGTGTGACAGTGGTTCCATCATTCTACTTCTACTTCGGGGTGGTAGGACAGGGCAAGGACAAGTGGTTGTAGCCACCTTCTAGTTGTAGCTGGAGAACATAGTGGGTTGTAGCCTCCTTCTTGTTGTAGCTAGAGAATTGGGTAGTTGGAGCTTCCCTCAGGTTGTAGCCTGAGAAACTAGGGGGTTGGAGCCTCCTTCCAGTTGCAGCTGGAAAACAAATGATGTTGGTGCTTCCAATGAATGTAATTCTTCAAGACATATAAGAAAAAGAATTATGTGGTTTTCTCCCGATTTGGGTTTCAACATAAAACACTGGTGTAATGTGTATGTGTATGATTGTTCATTTGTTCATTTCTTATTTACTCTACAATTATTGGATAATAATGCTTCATTGATATAACACTTGGATTATATGGTTAAAATGGATTAAATTGCTCTATTACTGATTCACCCCCCCTCTTAGTAATCCAATAGTTTCCTCAAACATCAACACTCCCTCTAGAGTTGGAGGTGTCTCCTTCTTTTTATGTACTCCCTCTGACATCGAAGGTAGCTCTTCCTCATTCTCTAGTGGTAACTCAATCTCTGCTTCCTCTAGATGTAGTACAACATCTTCTACTTGGATATATCACCATATTTGTACTATAGTCGGTCTTGACTGGATGTATCCATGATCACTAGAATTGTTTCTGTTATTTGGCATGGTCCCATCCTAGGAGGTACATTTCTCTTAGAGACCTCCTATCTCTGAGCATCATGTATGGAAATGTCTCTCCTTGATATCATTTTGGAAGGTCTTTCCCTCCCCATTTTCCTCCTACGACCATCATTATGGCTCCTTCTCAGAGCTATTACCTGTGACCTACTCGGAACAAGAAACAAGAACAACAAAAAGCATCTCCTAGAGGAGATAAATTTATCTTGTGCACAACTATATACAACGACCCTCCAAATGATATGTCTTCTACTATGACCAACACACATCCATCATATACTCGATTTCATATGACTACCAACACACATCCATCATATACTCGATGGCATACGACTAACCATGTTGATTTTCTAGTGTTAAATTAGTCAAGCACAATTTTCGGCAAGTGGTAATTACTTCCAATGCTATACGATATTATTTTAGTAAACTTTAGAACATTACTAAGTAATTACACTCAGAAAATTTCAACTACTTAGAAACTTCGGTCTCTTCCTTAGATCACTTCCCACATGTGAGAGAGAAAAAATATGTGTCTATTGTTGTGTCTTTCAAGTTTCTTTTTATAGTAATATTAGATTGATCCAGAAAGACAAGTCTCTTTGAAAATTAAATTTAAAGTTAATTTTCTTTATTATAAATAATTGGAGAATATCTTTGGTAACTACCCAAAGATTAATTTGGTTATAATCCATCCACATAGTATTTCACTGTGTTAAATGTTTCCTCCATAATTCATGCGGTTATTTTCATAAATATAGGTAGAATTAAATATGAAATACATTCCTCAAATTTAGGTAATTACACATTTTTACTAGAAATTACTGCCCACCAAAATTTATGGAATTTTTTCTATAATTTAGGTAGGAGTAAAAAGTAAATATGTTGTACATAGATATTGTAACAACCCCATAAATTTAACACTCCCAACACTTTACTCTACTATCATTTTCCTCGTCCCTCTTGTGAGAGAGTCAAGCCCAGTCCCACTCTGATACCATGTTGTTTTTCTTCATATGAGATATGATCGATATATATTATTACAATGATGAGTGTTCCATATATAGAGAACATATGGTGACCATCCATGAAAGGATGTGTCCCTTGGATAATCAATAACTATTTATTATTAACATTTAATTATTATATATAGTATCTAATAATCAATAATTATATTATTAATTATTAATCTAAGAGCATGTCTTCCCGATGTTGTCTAAACATCAAAAATAAGGATGGGAAAAGCGTCACAAAAATTGCAACAACCAGACAGTTATTGCATTTTCAGTGGGTGTAATTTGTCTCTGAAAAATTATAATTGTGACCATGGAACAAACAATGATTTCCACATTTTCACAACCATTGTTTTTTGTTTTATTGAAATTTTTTATTGAGATCAGGCTCACACTAGGTCCACATGTAATAGCGTATATCATCTTGAGTCTTTATCATTCCTTGTCAAATCCCCATGACTAGGAAAAAGACCACACCAGGATCGTTTATGAAGGGTACACACTTGTGAGTGAATGTTGTCCTGATGCTAACTGACACATGGAAAACACCCCAAACACCTCGAGTCCATAATATTCCTTGTCATGATCAAGGAATGAATATGCTCGGGCCCATTTACCACAAGTGAACCTTTATGATAAATGTATCCTATATCCCTTGATCTACAACCCAATCTAGGAGAAGGTCTGCCTGATGTTGAAACATCAACACTCCCTCTTATCCAGGGAGGTATCTTTTCATGATGTCTTCATCTAGTAGTCCACTTACTACTCTGCAATCAACTAGTAACACACAACTACTGTCCAGAGAGACATAGTCTCCCCCAGTGGTACACAACCACCATAGTATAAAACGTTTTGTCACACATAACACTCCCATGTGGATTTCTAAAGGCTACTCCCTCTAGGAAAACTTAGGTTCAACTCCCCATAGTGTGTGACGTTAAGGTAAAATCCATTGACATGTCCTCATGTGCTCTCCACATGGAATGTGTCCTCATGTGCTCTCCATAAGGGGCATTGGGATATAATCCCAAACAAACTTATCCCTTCTCGGATAGTTTTCCTCACAGATCAACTCAACTCAGTTCACATTGGAGTACAATCTAGAGAATGTATGTCACACATGGCATTCCCATGTGGAATTCTAGAGGCTACTCCCTCTAGAAACACTAGGGTCAACTCCCCATAGTGTGTGACATCAAGTTCAACTCCCTTGACATGTCCTCATGTGTTCTCCACATGGGATGTGTCCTCATGTTCTCTCCACAAGGGAAATTGGGCTATCCCTTCTCAGATAAGTTTCATTACAGATCAACTCACTTATCCCTTCTCGGATAAGCCCAAACCCACTTATCCCTTCTCGGATAAGTGTCCTCACAGATCAACTCAACTTATTCAAAGAGGAGTACAATATAGAGAATGTCTCAGGAAGCTGCAAACATCAACACTGCCTCTCAGCAAGGGAGGCATTCTCTGTCACGCCAAATATGTCACGGAACTACTCAAACTTCATCCCGATTTGGTAAGAACATCAACAACCTGCTCATTTGTAGGAAGGTATTGCACTATTACTTCCTTTCTCTGCACCATGTCTCGTATGTAATGGTACTTGAACTCAATGTGGTTTGATTTATCATGAAACACTGGATTCTCTGAGATATTCACAAAACTTTGGTTACCAGAATGAATAACGGTGGAATTGAGGACATGTTTAGATAAATATGCAAGGAGCTTGAGAGGCCACACTACCTCACATAATGCCATACTTAATTCAATGTACTATGCTTATGTTGTTCTCAAAGCCACATAAGCCTATTTCCTGCTACACCAAGAAACCATCGTAGATCCAAAAGTGAAGCAATACCTAGAGGTACCCTTCCTATCCACTTCGCTCCATTCCCAATCAAAGTTAGTATATCCCTGCAATATCATGTCAATATTGGAAGTATATCTTAGACCATGTCCAACTGTGCCTCGTAGGTATCTCAACACATGCTTCGTAGAAATCTAGTGTTTCTATCTCCGATGACTCATAAACTGGTTAAGTGTACTCACTGAATAGAAAATATTTGGTCTGGTGTTAACCAGATACATAAATGATTCAATCATCTATCTGTACAAATTTGGATCAATTTCATCGGAATTAAAAGAATACACACTTAGTTTCTTCATATTCTTCACCACTGGTGTAGCCACGAGCTTCCAGTTCAACATCCTAACCTTCTTCAATATCTCAACTGTGTACTTCCCTTGACTCAGGAAGATCTCATCAATTCGTTTCCACAAATCTAGTCCCAAGAATTATGTAGACCCCCCTTTTCTCCTCGGGGTTGCTCAACCTCCCGGTCAAGGATCATTAATTATTCCCGAGCTGGATCAGCTCCTTGGGACCTTGTTGGTATCAAACCCAAAACACAGGCCCTGTTATCACCCTTAGGGTTTTTGCGGTCACAATCTGATCATTACCGACCTATCTGTCGATCGATGGTTCACAGAAACTGTAGGCTACAAACATGCTCACTCTTTATCGGAGAGCCTTGTCCCCGCAATTGGAAAATTTCTCGCCCAACTTCCTTTAAATCATGGTTGTTGATCTTCTGTCTTGCAAGATCAACGGTCTGGGAAAATTGCAGGCTACAAACTAGTGCCTCTGCTAATTTTTCCTCCTCTCCCCTCAATGAATCCCCACCATTGATTCTCTACTCGCAGATCAACAATCCTAGTTCACTTCAGGATTTCAAATTTTGGGGTTCTCAACCTCTTTACAATCACTTTCACCCAGAGAATATTTACTCGTTGTCCACAATTTGTTGACATGTAACCCCTACAGATCAACGGTCACAAGCCTCTTCAGCTATTCGGGCTTCGGGAGTTTCAACTTTCCACCTTTGATTTCTCCCAGAGCACTTCCACCCGAAATCGACTATCTGTCGACACGTGTCCCACCCAAATCAATGATTTTGGTTCACTTCTTCTCTTCGGGCTTCGAGAGTTTCGAACTCTCTGCACTTGCTCCCTCCCAAGGTACTTCCAGTCGAAGTACAAGATCTATTGACGTGTGTCCCTCTGGATCCGATGTCCACTATCTACTTCGGCTCTTCAGGCTTCGGGAGTTTCACCCTCCTGCACACTCGTTTCTCATAGAGGAATTTCACCCGAAGATGACGAATTCCCACCACGTGTCCTCAGAAACAGATGGTTTTGATCTAATTTGGCCTTTGGGACTTTAGGAGTTTTAACCTCCTGCACACTTGTTCCTCCCGGATTGATTTCGCCCGAAAATGACGGATTCCTGCTACGTGTCTTCTGCAACAGACAATTGTGATCTGCTTCAGCCTTCAGGACTTCAGGAGTTGGTCACCCTCTGCACTTGGAATCTTTCGAAGTGAATTTTCTTGAAGTCTCAGATCTATCAACACATATCTCCTGGAAACCAATGACCTGGATCTACTTCAGCCTTCGACTCTTCACCGATTTCTCTTTCTCCTTATACACAAAACTTCTAAAGTACTTTCGCTCTAGAGTTATCAATATTTCGCCACCTATCCCTTTGGATGATGAAAGGTCCTTGGCTTCTTCGGGACTACGGTGAATCCTCACTCATATGTCCACGAAGAGACTTAATTCTCATGTTCCTTACCCAATCCAATGGTCTGGAATGATCCCGCTCCCTCTTGGATGGATCTTAGCCGGTGACGTGTGAAACCTTCAAAACTTTCCTCTCTTTGAAGATCCCTCCCAATATCTCTCTTGATTTCTGTCTCTCATTTTGATCCTTTAACTCTTTAAAGAGTTACTTTGACACATATTCGATTTCAGGTCTGTGCACTCCTTGCAACAGATTCTTATGCAAGAGTTGGGCTCTTGCGGACGACTGTGCACACCTTGCAATAGTCACTTTGCACTCCTTGCAAAGGGAAAGTTTTGTGCTATCTCGTCTGAGGTTTTGAGTCAAGACAGACTCTATCAACGCACTCCTTGCACAGACTCAGTGAAGAGAAAACAATTGAAACTTATACAAACATTTCACACTTTCATATATTCGTAATGAAATTCATTCATTCATGAAAACAACAATAATAGGGAATTGAAAACAATAATGACACCATGCATTTGAATCAATTTTCCTCTTTTATATTCATTCAAAATAAAAAATGGGTACAACTATGATCAAATAACAACTAAAAATTCAAATTTTCCTACCAACTCGCAACAACCTCATTTGGGCGTACAAAACCTCTATTTATCTTGGAGGGTTCTTAGGGTTCCCCCCAACTACTCGTTTACTAGAAAATAAAACCTAACTACTACCTTAGTTCAGTTACATTCAAGACTAGGATTGAAAACTCCCATATCACTCATGATCATTCATATTCCAAGCATTTGATCTTCTTCCATTTTTCAATGAGCTCCAAAAGATTCACAGTAAATGCCAGTGTTTAATATTCTAAAATGATTCCAAGGCATTGAGTTGTCCTTCGTTCTCGTTGACGATGCTCCTACATCATACTCCCCTAGACAAAAATTCATGGAATCCTATCCATGAGCTCCTGCACAGAATTTCCATGCTTCTGGATATCAGCTTCATTTTCCCAACTGGCATCTTCTATTGGGTGTCCCTTCCACTTGACCAAATATTCAAAATAGGTCTTCCTCCTGGTATTTTTGCCAATCCACTGATCAACGATCTTCTCCATCTGTGGTTTTTCTGCTATAGGAATTTGTTTCTCCCACTGAATCTTCTCTTGACCTTTTGATCCCTTTGTGCCATCTTCTTTGTACGGGTACAGGTCTAAAACATTAAATATGGGTGATATGCCCACATCATCTGGTAGCTCAATCTCATAGGCATTTCCATCAAACCTCCTTAAGATCTTACAAAGCCCTATCTTCTTCATCTTTAACTTGTTATATGTTCCCCTAAGGAACCTTTCTTTCCTGAGATGTGTCAGAACCTGATATCCTACTTCAAATTGAAGTTCCCTACGATGTTGATCAACTCTATGCTTGTACTCTTGGCTAGAGCCATGCAACTGTCCTTTGATCTGGCTATGGAGCTTCTGCATTTCTACAACAAAATCTTCTGCTCCAACACTTCTGATCTCACTTTGTTCCAAGTCTCTCAACTCAGATACTCCCCTTGGTTGCATTCCATACAATATTTGGAATGGGCTCTTTCCAGTGCTCTTGTTTGGTGAGTCATTGTATGCAAATTCTTCTTGTGGAAAAATATGATCCCACTGATTATGATGCTCAGTGACCAGAATCCTCAATAAGTTTCCCAAACTTTTGTTTACCACCTCAATATGTCCATCTGTCTGAGGGTGATAAGATGCGCTGAAGGAAAAATATGTCCCCAACTTATTCCACAATGTTCTCCATAAATGACCAACAAATTTAGTGTCTCTATCTAAGACAATTCTCTTGGGTAGTTCATGAAGTCTCACAACTTCCTTGAAAAACAAATTTGCAACATGTGTTGCATCACTAGTCTTCTAGCATGGGATAAAGTGTGCCATCTTTGAAAATCTATCCACCACCACAAATATGGAATCACATCCTCTTTGTGTTCTTGGCATTCCCAACACAAAATCCATGCTTATTGCATCCCAAAGCCTCTCTGGTATTGGCAATGGTTGATACAATCCAGTGTTCTGTCTTTTACCCTTTATATGTTGACATATTTTGCATATGTTCACAAATTTTATCACTTTTGTTCTCATACCTGGCCAATAGTATGAACTTCTCAACTATGCAAATGTTTTATCATGGCCGAAATGTCCAGCCAATCCCCCACTATGCTTTCCGTCAAAATTTTATCCCTCATTGAGCATTTTGGTATGCACAACTGATTTCCCTTGAACAACAATCCCTCTTGAATCATATACTCTATCCACTGGATCTTGTCTCTCAACATAGGATTTTCACATGCTTCGTATGCTTCCTTGAAATCTGGATCATCATAATACATATCCTTCAGGTGTTCAAAACCCAAGGTCTTCACCTAAAACTCATGTAGAATCAAACATCCCTTGCTTAATGCATCAACAACTTTGTTAGCATTCCCAACAATATGTTTTATGAAAAACGTAAAATTCTGCATAAACTCAATCAACTTTTCATGCCTCTGATTCAATTTTTCTTGTTTGGTTATGAATTGTAAATCTTGGTTGTCTTTATACAAGACAAATTCCTGTGGAACAAGGTAGTGCCTCCATTTCTTCAGGTCTTGAATTATGGCATAAAAATCCTTATTATATGTGGAGTATTTTCTCTTAGTCTCATTCAACTTCTCATTGAAATAGGCAACATGCCTATTATCCTGGCTCAAAATTGCTCCAATTGCAACTCCACTTGCATCACATCTCACTTGAAATGTCTTTTCAAAATTTGGTAAGACCAGAATTGGTCATTCTATTATTTTCTCCTTCAGTATATTGAAGCTCCTCTCAGCCTCCTCTGTCCATTTAAAAGACTTGTGCCTCTTCTTCACTATATCCATCATTGGTGCACAAATCCCGCTGAAATATTTGAGAAACTTCCTATAGAAACTTGCTAATCCATGGAAGCTTCTTACCTCAAACATACTTCTTGGTGATGGCCATTCTTTGATTGCTTTCACCTTATCTGGATCCATCTTCAGTTCATTTGAAGAGATCACAAAACCCAAGTAAATGATCTTTTTCTTCATAAAAGAGGACTTCTTCAAGTTTATCAACAACTTCTCCCGTTGTAGTCTCCTCATCATTAGTGTCAAGGGTCTCAAATGATCCTCTTTAGTTCTACTAAAGACAAGTATAGCATCCAGATATACCACCACGAACTTGCCAATGAAATCTTTTAGTATTTCATTCATCAACCTCATAAAATTACTCGGGGCATTTGTTAATCCAAATGACATAACAATCCATTCATGCAAACCTTCATTTGTATTAAAGGTTGTCTTCCACTCATCAACTTCTCTCATTCTTATCTGGTGATATCCACTTTTCAAATCTATCTTAGATAAATAATTTTTCTCCACTTAAATAGTCCATTAAATCATCCATTCTTGGCAAAGGGAATCTATACCTGATGGTGCTCTTGTTAATGGCTCTTGAGTATGTACACATTCTCCATCCTCCATCCTTCTTTGGACTCAAAAAATTTGGCACTACACATGGACTCAAGCTCTCTCTAACCAAACCCTTGTCTAACAATTCCTGGAATTGGTTCTTTACCTCATTCTCTTGAGGTGTCAGTTTGTATGATGTTTTGTTTTTCAGACTTTCTGCCAGTATCAAATAAATATGATGGATGGTACTTCTGATGGGTGGCAATGAGTTAGGAAGCTCATCCACCACTATGTTGGAAAAATTATCCAACAATTCATGAACTTATTAAGTTAAATCATCCATCAAAGTACTTGTAAGGATAAATATGGGTTTCCTCACCACAACAAATTGCATCTCCTATTCTTTCTTGACTTGTTTCAGGAGTTCCTTCCCGCTCATGAGAAGTATGTCTGTGCTTTCTTCCTCTTTCACTTTCTTCTCTTCTATTGGCATCAACATGTGTGTCCTACCATTCTTCTCCAAGGTGTATGTATTCTTCCTCCCATCATGAATGACATTCTTGTCAAACTGCCATGGTCTTACCAACAAGACATGACATACATCCATGGGAATTACATCACATAGAATTTCAGCTCTATATCCTCCTATCTGAAATTCAACAAGGAATTGTTTAGTAACCATTACCTGGTGTCCTTTATGAAACCATGAGACTTTGTATGACTTCGAATGTACAGTTGTCTCCAGCTCCAATTTCTCCACCATATTTGTGGATACTAAGTTATCAGTGCTCCCACTTTCAATTATCACCTTGCATACTTTGTCTTTAGTCTTGCAAGATGTCATGAATATACTATTCCTTTGCACTGGATTTTCAACTTCTGCCTCTGGTTTTAAGAGAACCTTTATCAACATCAGGGATGTTCCATCCTTTGCTCATTTTGCTCCAACATTCCTTCTCTGTGATTCCAAAATGTGAGCTTCACCTCCTCCTTCTTTCTTTTTCTCAGGACATTCCCAAGACATGTGCCATGTCTTTCCACATGCACAACACCTTACTTCTCCTCCTTTGTTTCTTCCTCTTCCTCTAGAAGAACTTATTCCACCACCCTATCTTCCTCAGGAACTTCCTCCTCTTTCTGAGTGATTGTGCGGTTTCTCAGTCTCGTCTTTGGATTTATGTGCCTTGTCATGGGAAAATACCTTGCCTTTGTTCGGGGTTGGGCTCCTACCTCTGCCTCATTGGCTTTTCTTTCTGGCCAACTTCTCCTCTGCGTTCAGTGAAAACTGATAAGCATCCTCCATTTTCCTTATTGAAAACATGATGATCACATCCTAAATTTCAGACCTCAGGCCATTTATATACCTGGCAAATTTTTCTTCATATTTCTCTCTTTGTCTAGTTCTAATGTTCATATTATAGAACTCCTTTGTGTACTCTTTAACTGTAATACCCTTTTGTCTAAGTTTATGCAGTGTCTTGAACAGATTGATCTAATAATATTTGGGCATGAATTTAGCCTTCAGCTTGGCTACCATTCTGTCCCAATTCTTTATCTTTTTCTTTCCCTTCCTTCTCCTCATTGACATCTTCATAGTCGAAATATTTGTCCATGGATATTATCCAATCTAGCAGCTCTTCAGCATCAAAATTTCCTTCATACATTGGGACCTCTATCTTGGCTCTAGCTCCCAATATAAAAACTACTCTCAGCAAGTGTTCTTCGACAACATTTTCCCCTGCAGCTTCTTCGACTTCTACTTCTTCACTCTTTTCATCGCTGATGTCTCCAACATCAGGTGCCCCCCTTTGTGTTTCCTCCATCGCCTCTAATATTGCACGAACCTATCACATTTCTCTTTCTACAACACGATTGGCTAAAGGTGGCTCCACTCATCTCCTCGGTGGCATTGTGTTGACTGTCTCTCACACACAAATTACACTTTCGAGCTCCTTTGTCTCCTCTCCTTTGTCTGTTGTCTGCAAGCAAAAAATTAATCTTTGATACCACTTGATGAATACCCCCCTTCTCTCCTCGGGGCTTCTAGACCTCCCGGTCAAGGATCATTAATTATTCCCAAGTTGGATCATATCCTCAGGACTTTGTTGGTCTCAAACCCAAAACAAAGTCCATGTTATCAACCTTAGGGTTTTCACGGTCACGATCTTATCATTACCGACTTGTCCGTCGATCGATGGTTCACATAAATTGCAGGCTACAAACGTGCTCACTCTTTATTGGAGAGCCCTGTCCCTGTAATCGGAAAAGTGCTCACCCAACCTCCTTTAAATCATGGTCATTGATCTCCTGTCTCGCAAGATCAACGGTTCGAAAAAATTGTGGGTTGTGAACTAGCACCTCCACTAATTTTTCCTCCTCTCTCGCAATGACTCCCCACTGTTGATTCTCTACTCATAGATCAACGGTCCTAGTTCACTTCGAGATTTCGGATTTCGGGGTTCTCAACCTCTTTATGCTCACTTTCACTCGAAGCGTCTTTACCCATATTCCATGATATATTGACATGTAACCCCTACAAATCAATAGTCATAAGCCTCTTCGGCTATTCGGGATTCAGGAGTTTCAACTTTCCACCTTTTCTTTCTCCCGGAGCACTTCCACCCAAAATCGACGATCTATCGACATGTGTCCCACCCAGATCAATAGTTGTGGTTCACTGCTTATCTTCGGGCTTTGGGAGGTTCAAACTCTATGCACTTGCTCCCTCCCAAGGTACTTCCACCTAAAGTACAAGATATATTGACGTGTGTCCCTCTGGATCCAACGACCAGTATTTTCTTTGGCTCTTCGGGCTTTGGGAGTTTGACCGTCTTTCACACTCATTCCTCCCAGAGAAATTTCTCTTGAAGATGATGGATTCCCACCATGTGTCCTCTGCAACGGATGGTTGTGATATGCTTCGTCCTTCAGGACTTCGGGAGTTTCAACCTCCTGCGCACTTGTTCCTCCCAAAGTGATTTTGCCCGAAAATAATAGATTCCCGCTACGAGAGTTTTTCATCCTCTGCATTTGGAATCCTCCAAAGTGAATTTTCCCAAAGTCTCATATCTTTCAACATGTATCTCCTGGCAACCAATGGCATAGATCTACTTCATCCTTCGGCTCTTCAGTGATTTCACTTTCTCATTATCCACAAAACTTCTGAAGTACTTTCTCTCCGGAGTTATGGATCTTCCACCACCTGTCCCTCTGGATGATGGATGTTCCCTGGCCTCTTTGAGACTTCGGTGAATCCTCGCTCCTATGTGCATGCAGAGACTTAATGCTCGTGTGCCTTACCCATATCCAATGGTCTGGAATGATCCCGCTCCTTCCTAGATGGATCTTAGAAGGTGACTCGTGAAACCTTCATAACTTTCCTCCCTTTGAAGATCCCTCACGCTATCTCTCTTGAGTTCTCTCTCTCCTTCTTCTCCTTTAACTCTTTAAAGAGTTACTTTGACACTTAGTCGAGTTTCGGGTCTACGCACTCCTTGCAACAGATTCTTATGCAAGAGTTGGGTTCTTGTAGATGAATGTGCACACCTTGCAGTAGTCACTTTACACTCCTTGCAAAAGGAAAGATTTGCGCTATCTATTCTTAGCTTCTGAGTCGAGATAGACTCTTTCAACACACTCCTTGGGGACTATGTGCACACCTTGCATGGACTCAGTGAAGAGAAAACAATTGAAACTTATAAAAAAAATTCACAGGTTCGTATATTCGTAATGAAATTCATTCATTCATGAAAACAACAATAACATGGAATTCCAAACAATAACGACACCATGCATTTGAATCAATTTTCCTTTGTTATATGCATTCCAAAATAAAAAATGGCTACAACTATGATAAAACAACAACTAAAAATTTAGAATTTCCTACTAACTCGCAGCATCCTCATTTGGGCATACAAAACCTCTATTTATCTCAGAGGGTTCTTAACGTTCCCCCGACTACTTGTCTACTCTAAAACAAAACCTAACTTCTACCTTAGTTTAGTTACATTTAAGACTAGGAGTGAAAACTCCCATATCACTCGTGATCATTCAACTTCCAAGCGTTTTATCTTCTTCTGTTTTTCAATCAACTCCAAAAGATTCACAGTAAATGCTAGTGTTTAAGATTCTGAAATGATTCCAAGGCATTGAGTTGTCCTACCATGTGTGCTCATTGATGATGCTCCTACATCAAATAAGTAATGCATCATACGAAGGTACTTCATCTTAAACTCATATGCCAACGCATACTTGCATTCACCAATAAGGCTCTTTGTACTGGTGAGGAATAAATCATCAATGTAAAGGACCAAAATCAAGGACTCAACATTAAAAATATTGTAGTACAAGTTGGGAATAACAACAATATTTTTCTGAATCCCAAACTCATCAGGTATACATAAATCCTCGCATACCAAGCTCACGGTTCCTTCTTGAGTTCATACAGGGTGTTCTTCAACCTGCACACATGAGACTCCTTCTCATGTATTACGAACCATCTGGATGCTTGATATATACTTCTTCCTAAATATCTCCATTGAGAAATATTTTTTTCATATCCATCTGATGTAGTCTCCAACCCATGGATGTTGCAAGGGAAATAATCATTTGGATAGAAGTGTATCGAGCAATAGAAGCAAATGTGTCCTCATAATCTATTTCCTCCACCTAAGAGAATCCTCTAATAAAAATATCATGTTGTGCCTCTCGATGCTCCCATCCATTGTGTGTTTGATATTATAGATCCATTTTGAAGTCACTATAGACTTCCCCTCGGGTCTCGAAACATTATCCCACATATCATTCTTCATGATAAACTAATACTCCTCCATCATGACATCTCTCCATACTGAATAAATAGTTTCCTCCTCATAACAGGAAGCCTAAAAAATGAATGATGTGGCTCATAGTTGTGGCATATCATGAATACATTTGAGGTATCTTTCTCACTCAGAAGGTATCACGAGGAGTTTCGTGTCCTTCTGCCTCTTGCATAGTCCGAGGACCCCATGCAGGTCTCTTTCGACCTATTGCAATATCTCTGGAAACATTAACTGGAGCTACAGGATCAATGGGATCAATTTGATCAATAGGCTCAACTATCTCCCTCTAAAAGGTAATGTCATCTTGGACCATATTTGACATATAGTAGTTTCCTCATGAAACCAATGTCTAAGACATATTGAGGTTCCCTCATAGAACCAATGTCTCACAAGACATATCGAGGTTTCCTTATGAAACCAATGTCTTGGTTCCTTCATCTCACCATCGGAGGCATGTCAGTATGAAGTCCACTTTCTCCCCTACTAGTCTACACATGACCCTCCGGGGAGAATGTCTCATGATGTTTCCTTAAACATCAACACTCCCTCTAGAGTTGGAGGTGACTCCTCCTCTGTCTTTACTCCCTATGACACCGAAGGTATCTCTTCCTCATTCTATGGAGGTAACTCAATATATGCTCCCTATGGATGTATTACAACCTCTTCTACTTGTATATATCACCATAATTGTTCTATAGTCGGTCTTGACTGACTGTATCCATGATCACTAGAACTATCTCTCCTCCTAGAATGGTCATATCTTGAGAGGTACATTGCTCCTATATACTTCACGTCTCTAGGCATCATGCATGGAAATGTCTTTCTTTGATATCATGTTGGAAGGCCTTTCCCTCCATGTTTTCGTCCTGTGATCTTCATTATGGCTCCTTCTCAGAGCCATTACCTATGACCTACCCAGAACAAGAAACAAGAATAAGAAAAAGCATTTCCTAGAGGAGATCAATTTATCTTGTGCACAACAATATGCAATGACCCTCCAAATTATACGTCTTCTACTATGACCAAAACACAACCATCATATTCTCAATGTCACACGGATACAAACACACATCCATCATATAATTGATGTCATACGGCTAACCATGATAATTTTCTAGTGTTAAATTAGACAAGCACAATTTTCGGCAAGTGGTCATTACTTGCAATGATATACGATATTACTTTAGTAAAATCTATAACATTAATAAGTAATTACACTCAGAAAATTTCAACTACTTAGAAACTTCGATCTCTTCCTTAAATCACTTCCCACATGTGAAGGAGAAAAGATATGTGTTTCTATTGCTGTGTCTTTCAAGTGTCGTTTGATAGTAATATCAGATTGATCCAAAAATACATGTCTCTTTGAAAATTAAATTTAAAATTAATTTGATTTCTTATAAATAGTTGGAAAATACCTCAACTACCCAAAGATTAATTTGATTAAATTGTTCCCCCATAATTCATGCGATTATTTGCATAAATATAGGTAGAAGTAAATATGCAACACATTTCTCATATTTAGGTAATTAGACATTTTTACTAGAAATTACTTCCCACCATAATTTATGGAATTATTTCTATAATTTTGGTAGGAGTAAAAGGTAAATATGTTGTACATAGAGATTGTAACAACCCCATAAATTTAACACTCCCAACTCTTTACTCTACTCTCATTTTCCTGGACCCTCCTGGAGTCAATCCCAGTCCCACTCTATTACCATGTTGTTTTTCTTCATATAAGATATGGTTGATATATATTATTACAATGATGAGTTTTCCATATATAGAGAACATATGGTGACCATCCATCAAAGGATGTGCCCCTTGGATAATCAATAACTATTTTTATTATATATAGTATTTAATAATCAATAATTATATTATTGATTATTAATCTAGGAGAGTTGCTTCCCAATGTTGTCTAAACATCAACAATAAAGATGGAAAAAGCCTAAAAAAAATTGCAACAAACCATTTGAAGTGGGTGTAGTATGATTTGGACAAATCATAATTGTGACCATGGAACAAACAATGATTTCCGCATTATCACAGCCGTTGTTGTTTGTTTTATTGAATTTTTTTATTGAGGAAGCAGTTTATGTGATCCATTTCATGAATAATTTCCATGCCATGTGCGATGAGCTCGTGTTTTTCAGTTTGGTTGTCGACAACATGTTGAACTCGCAAAACATGTCCAACTCTACCAAAAATTGGGTTGAAAGACTACAGAAGACCATCGAGGATGGCAATGGCAAGGAGCTTGTGGAAAAATCCAATTTTGGCGAAATTGCTTCCCACAACTTTATTCAACGCTATAGATTAGCTCGAAAAATAAAAGTCCTTACCAAAAGGATCAAAGGCCTAAAGAAGGACACATCTGTTATGAAGTTATTGTGTCAAATGAATGTAGAATATGCTCAAGATCAAAAGCAAGTGTGGTCGAGATTAGTGAGGGTAAGAAGTGTTGTCATTGCAACAGTGACACTGGGGGGAGGGATTAGGAGCAAGCTTCAAAAGAGAAGGCAACGAAGAGCTCTAGATGCATTTACAAGAGAACACTTGAGGCACTTGGATGTTTACTTTAGGAAATAACTAAGAGTTCCGAATGAATTAATGGGAACTTTCGTGGCAATGAAAATCCTCTGCTTGAACATGAGAAAGTTGGAGGTTCTTCCAGAAGGCATAGGAGGCATGGAGAATCTGGAGATACTTCAACTCGTTGTTTGGGATATGAAACAACTTCCAAATTGGATTTTTCTCTTTAAAAATATTAGATGGCTTGAATTATCTTATTGCCATAATATTTAGGATCTTCCCCCATTGGAGAGGATGCATTAATTGCGGTACCTGCAAATTGAATATTTCTTGAACCTGACAGAATTGGCTTCCAACTTTGGATATGCACATGATTTTCCAACTCTGGAGAATTTGTGGCTAGTGGGACTAGATATTTTGGAAGAACTATCGACGTTGGAATCGGGGTCGATGCCCAGACTTCATGTATTGAGAATTATTCGATGTATTAATATTATAAAATTGCACGAGGGAATCCACAGGATAAGAAATTTGACAATCTTGGATTTGAGTCATCTTGGTGAAATGATAAGGAGCCTAAGGACATCACAAACAGATACATTGACCTCTCAAAATTGGAAGAGGGTAAGTTGTCTCCCCAAGCACGTTTAAATTCTCACACACTCTCGTACACAAAGTGCATCTCTAGATTCCATCCACCAATAGAAGTCACTGAATTCCTTTCAGAATCGTTTATAATGGAATGTCCTAAGATTATATTGCATAAGTTTTTCCTTCAATTCATGTACTTGGTTTTGCATTTTTATTTTCAAAATGCAAAAAAAGAGCTCTATATTTCTAGGGTTAAATTTGAAAGTCATGTCGATTGACATTTTCCATTGAATTTTTTCAATATCTCTTACGAGAAATGCACTAACTATTTGGAATTGGTAACATATGTTAGAAATTAATTAAACAACCAGTCCAGTAGTTGATAGAGATAAGCCTACAATAAATGCACCGACTTTGGTAAACTCTTGAAAGTACCAGAAACGTCTGGAAGAATCAATTCTAGCCATTGATCTTGAAACTAATCAACGACGGAGCTCATCCCACCACTATATAAATACTCATGTCTGTAATGTAATAGATAATCTATTTTGTATGTTCTTCATGTCTCTTTGTCTGTCTGAGTTCTCTAATATGGTATCAGATCCAAGAGATCTGTGAGGGCCGTGTGAGTCGAAGAGGCCTAAGAATTGAGAGAACTGTGAGGTCTGCTGACCTGTGTTAGAGAGCTGTGAGATCTGAGAGTTGTGAGGATCGTAAGAGCCAAAAGAGTGTTGAGATTTGCCACTACTGTTTTCTTTGAGACAGAGGGTCGTGAGACAGAGTTTGCTTCTCCACTGTGAATTGAGGAGGTTAAGCGATCTACATACACCAGAACTCTGTTTCCATGGCTGACAAGACCGATCTAGAGGGCCAATCAAAGTTTTGTTGAGTTGAGAAAGAAGCTGTGGACGTGTGAATAAATTATGTGGTGAGCTGTGAAAAAAAATTAGGCAGTTGTTTGTTATTTCATCTCCTGTTGCACGAAGGAAGATTTCCATAAGGAATTGTTGGCTCGGGGCTGCACACTAATCCGTAGAGGAGTTATATGGTAGTGAAATTCCACATGGTAAAGGAGCCATATGCATATTGTCTTTTTTATGGCCTAGTTGCTTTGGTTTGATTTGAGTAGAAGTTGAATTTGTCTTTCATGGTTGTGGTAATTTTGGAAGAAGTAAGAAAATAAAAGTGGTTGTGGTAATTTTGGAAGTCTTAAGAATATAAAAGTAATTTTTTTTTATGTTGGTGGTAATTTTGGTGTTGGATTTAAGTGAATGGAAAGTTAATTTTAACATATCATTTATTGAAGAATATAATGGTGGTAGTGTGTTAATCTTAAAAGTGTGTTTATTTGTGAGGGTTCAACATGTTTATCTTGTGAAGATGAGATGATATTGTGATTGGGGTCACAATTTTAATTATTGATTAGTATAGAGTTTCTACAATGGGTTCTAAAAGGTCTAGATCATTTTAAAGTGATTGTAGTGTTTTTTAAAGATGACAAATATCATGGCAGATTCATATATAAATGAATCAAATAAGTTAGATGGGGAAAATTATGTCAATTGGAAGTTTAAGTTGCAGACATTGATGGAAGGATACAATGTTTGGTCGTTTGCATGTGGAGACAAAGAAAAACCAGTAGCCCCAGTAGCCTCAATTCAAGATTGGGAGCAACGAGAGACTAAAGCAAAGGTGCTATTGAGGATGTCTGTCAAGGACAATATAATCCCACACATTAGGGAATGAAAAACATCCCATGAAACTTGGGAGACACTTAAAGGTTTGTATGAGATGACGAACACAAACCATGTATTATTTTTGAAGAGTGAGCTTCTTTCAATTAAGATGGAGGAGAATGAAAATATCAGTAACTTTCTCTCTAGAATCAAAGATTTGAAAGATAAGCTAGGAGATATTGGTGAAAAGATTTCTAGTACTGACTTGGTCACTGTCACATTAAATGGCATGTTAGATGAATATCAAATGTTCATTACTAGTCTTGCAGCTAGGGAAAAGGCCCCTACTTTTGATGAATTGACAGGTATTCTTCTGCAAGAGGAGGAGCGCAGAAAGAATCTCAATGGAAGATCTCACAATTTAGATCTGGCATTGGTGGAAAAAGGGAAAAAACCCTACAAAGGAAAGTCATGGAGGATAAATAAAGAAGGAAGGCCACATTCAAAACCAGATAATGGTAGGGCACCACCAAGCACAAACACAAATGTGAAGAAGAATGAAGGATGCTACTGCTGTGGTAAGTTTGGACATTATGCTAAATATTGTAGGAGGAGGAAGTTTAATGAGTCCAAATATAACAAACATTCAGGAAATTGTGTTGATAAAGGTGCCAGAGTATGTGATGATTTCAAAAATCTCAAGTTGTTTGTTTCTGATGTTGCTTTATCAGCAGACACTGATGATGCTAATGCCTGTTTTATTGATTCTGGTGCTTCAATTCATATGTCATGTAATAGGAATTGGTTTGATACATATCATGAAAACATTAATTATGTTCATAAGATCTATCTAGGAGATGATAGGTCACATGAAATTAAAGGGTATGGAGATGTATCTGTGACTTTACCGACTGGTGAGGTGAAGCAAATCCATAATGTAATGTATGTTCCAGGCATAAAGAATAATTTAATTTATGTATCCACCATTGCAGATCAAGATCTAAAAGTTGAATTTGTTAAGTCACAGTGTGTGGTGAAAGATATACAGGATCACTACAAAATCATTGCAAGAGGATTTAGAGTTGGAGGACTATATAAGCTTGATTTTACAAGGACGGATCATCAAGCCTTGGCATCCACAACTATGTCAATGGAAGAGTTATGGCATCAAAGGTATGGACACCTAAACCATAATGATCTTATGATGCTTTAGAATAAAGAAATGGTAGAAGGTCTTCCAATGTTTAAAAGTGAACATGTTGAATATGAAGTATGTGCATTAGGAAAACAACATAGAGAAGAGTTTCCTATGCACATAGACAAAATAAAGTGAGAAATTCTTGAACTAGTTCATACTGATGTTTGTGGACCCATGCAAACTAGATCTCTTGGAGGATCATATTATTTCCTTATCTTTATTGATGATAGAACTAGATACACTTGGGTCTATTTCATGAGAAAGAAAAGTGATGTCTTTGAATATTTTAAGGAATTCAAGAATATGGTTGAAAAGAAAACATGAAAGAGCATTAAGATTCTCAAGTCAGATCAAGGAGGGGAGTATACATCAGGGGCATTCATCAGGTATTGCAAAAATAATGGGATTCAACAATAATTTATAGTGCCACATACTTCTCAACAAAATGGAGTAGCAGAAAGGAAAAATAGAACCTTGGTTGAATGTGCTCGCAGTATGATAAAAGGTAAAAATCTTTCTAATGGTTTTTGGGCTGAAGTAATTAGTATTGTTGTATATCTAAAGAATAGGAGTCCTACAAAAATTTTAGAGAACAAAACACCTTTTGAAGCTTTTTATGGATATAAACCAGAAGTGAGTCACTTGAGAATATTTGGGAGTAAAGAATTTGCGCACATTCCAAAAGAAGATAGAAGAAAGCTTGATGCAAAGACAATCAAATGCATATTTATTGGTTATTGTATATAATATAAATCCTATAAGATGTTTGATCCTAACAATCATAAGGTGTTTTCAAGTAGATATGTGTTGTTTCATGAAAATGCATATGAAGTATGAAAAGCATTTGATTATGATGTGTAGAATCTACCTAAAGAAAATGAGGAACATGCTAATGAAAAAGAAGAAGAAGTCCAAGGAGAAGCTCCAAGCATCTTAGATTCTACAAGTAGCCAGAGCACGCCTAGAAGAGGTGAAGGAACTCCACAAAGAAGTGAAGAACTAAGGAGGACAACAAGACAATCTAAGACCCCGATCAGGTATAGAGACTATGCCTTAATAACTCAAGCTATGAATGTGGTGGAACCTTTAAATTATGAGCAAGCTAAAGACCACAAAGAATGGATGGATTCCATGAAGGAAGAATATGACTCTATAATTAAAAATGAAACATGGGAATTGACAGAATTTCCTGAGAACAAAACCCCCATAGGATCAAAATGGTTGTTCAAATATAAATTTAACGTTGATGGTAGTATAGACAAATACAAAGCTAGATTGGTTGCCAAAGGTTATTCACAAAAAGAAGGGATAGATTATGAAGACACTTTTTCTCCTGTAGAAAAAATGAATACTATTAGATTAATGATTGCATTGGCTACCAAGAACAATTGGCAGTTACATCATTTAGATGTCAAGTCAACATTTTTGAATGGAGAATTAAAAGAAGAGGTTTATCTTGTTCAACCATAGGGGTTTGTAAATAAAGGAAAAGAACATATTGTATGCAAGTTGAAGACAGATTTATATGGACTTAAACAGGCACCTAGGTCTTGGTATGAGAAAATTGATACATTTTTCTTTCAACAAGGCTTTATAAAAAGTAAAAGTGATCCAAACCTGTATATTAAGAAAGATAGAAATGGTCAAATTGATTTGATTTCTCTATATGTTGATGATCTTATCATAACAGGAAGTACTACTGGGATGATTGAAGAGATCAAAATAAAGTTGTCACAACAGTTTGAAATGAAGGATCTTGGGCATTTACATTACTATTTAGGTCTTGAGGTATGGAGAGAAAATGGTAAGACCTTAATCACACAAAGAAAATATACAAAGGAGGTACTCGTGAGGTTTAATATGAACACATGTAAGCCAATATTTACTCCATTAGAACAAAATGTTAATCTCAACAATAATGATGACTCAAAAGAAGTGGATGGTACTTTGTATCGACAATTGGTGGGAAGTCTAAATTATCTCACCACAACCAGGCCAGATATTGCATATTCAGTTAGCATTCTTAGCCAATTTATGGCTAAGCCTCATGAGAATCATTGGAAAGCTGCAAAGAGAGTCCTTTGATATTTGAAAGGGACTATTGATTTTGGTATTGAGTATAGTAATGATTTTGATGTTGAGTTGACAGGTTTCTCAGATTCTGATTGGGCAGGAGATCCAGATGACAGGAAGTCTACTACAAGATATGCATTTAGTATTGGATCAAGGATCGTGTCCTGGAGCAGTAAGAAACAACCAACTGTTTCTTTGTCATCCATTGAACCTGAGTACAAAGCATTATGCACTGCCACCTTTGAAGCAATTTGGCTAAGGAGGATAATTGAAGATGTTGGAGAAAAACAAAAAGTACCAAAAATCATCCAATGTGACAACCAAAGTTCCATCAAACTGGAAAACAACCCAGTGTATCATGCTAGGCCAAAGCATATTGAGACACACTATCATTTTGTAAGAGAAAAAATACAACCAAATGAAATTGAAGTATTGTATTGCAACACAAATGATAATGCTGCAGATATATTTACAAAGCCTCTTGGGAAGGCTAAGTTTGTAATATGTAGAGATAAGATAGGTGTTTTGAAGGTTGTTTAATTAAGAGGGAGTGTTAGAAATTAATTAAACAACTAGTCCAGTAGTTGATAGAGATAAGCCTGCAATAAATGCACCGGCTGCATCGACTTCGGTAAACTCTTGAAAGAACCAGAAACATCTGGAAGAATCAATTCCAGCCATTTATCTTGAAACTAATCAACAATGGAGCTCATCCCACCACTGTATAAATACTCATGCCTGTAATGCAATAGATAAGTTGTTTTGTATGTTCCTCATGTCTCTTTGTCTGTGTGAGTTCTCTGATAACATATACATAGATAGTGACTACTTTCATAAGAGTCATAGAACATAAAAAGAACCAACACAAAGGGAGATAATAAGTCGCAGGATTGGAGGCATCATCAAGATAAAGTTCCCATAGAAGAGAGTCAAGTTCTTTCCATTATGGAGCTAATAAATCAAAGTATTGGAGGCATCATCAAGATGAATTTCATATAGAAGAGAGTCTAGTTCTTTGCATTGTGAATATTTATAGTAATTTGTATCATTTTACATCATTCATGTCATGTGTCCATAGTGTGCCTAGTCTAATTTTGAGATCATATACCTCTTGAGGGCATGTGGAACCACGGGGATTCTCTCTTGGTTGCTTGAAAACACCAAGGATACTTTGTCTAGACTATGCCTCTTCACCCACAACATGCCCATACTCCATTCTAGTCTACCGACAAGACAAGTCACACTCATACTCTAGTGCAACTCTTGTATACTTAGACAATTGTTAACATCTTAACACTTAGTCACATATAAGAATACATCCATGAGCATGAGAAACCAAGAGAACAATAGAAAAAAAAACAAAATACATACATAGAAATAGTGTGGGAGGCATGAACAGTGCCTAATACCTGACTAAGTTTTTGTTATTGTGAAATAGTTACAATATGAGAATTATCAACTCGGTTTACAACTAGGCAGAGTCACACGACTTGCCTCACCTCACCTAAACACTCATACATAGATTCGTCACACCTATGTTGGAACCTCTTGTGGTGCACCTCAGATGTTACCTCAACAAAATACTTGTTGTCCCTTCATTCCCGAAGAATTCATATATTTTGGTTCTACCTCACACATGCCTCCAACAGTGCTATGTTTCCGAACTTCCCCAAAATCAGCGGAAAATAATTTCTCCCCATATTCTACATAGAATCACCTCAAGGAATAACAAATCCTTCCATGTGGAGCAACTTGGATTCTTAAGGGTCTCCCCATATTTTTCTAAGCCTTTGTCGAAACCGTAGAGATCCTTTCTCTCTTCCAAGTTGCCTCTCTTGGTTGTGTTCCCTTGTTCCTTGATAGGCATCGATTCATGCCAATCATTGCATCTTTATAATCGTCGGTTCACCAAATCATGCCCCTTCACAAAGTTGGGATAAATCCTCACATGGGCGTGTTTAGGAGGCTTTCCCAGCCAACCCATCGAAATCCTAACAGATTCCCCCATCTATCCAACAAACTTGCAAGATCTTCAATGTAATACAAGGATAAGTCCATTTGTCCACTTCATAAATCCGTTTAAGTTCAAACTTCACATTCAACCAGTCAAACTCATCTCTAATGTATTTCCATATCCACACCTTAACTTCTTCCACTTTAAGGAACCATGAATCCACCGCTCGACTGTCAATTCATATTGTTTCTAAATAATCGTTGTAACTATGGGAAGAGCTACCTCATCTGAAAGTTGCATTCGACCCAATTTTACAATAGCCCATATCAACTCAATTAATTTTCTCGGTGATTCATGACACGAAGAAATCATGATGGAAATGTTCCCAACCAAATGCGTGCCACAGAGTTCCTCTAGATCACCTCAAGTCGTTCACCCAAGTGCTTCAACTTGCTACACCCATAATTTCTCTCCTTCGCAATCACTTCCACGATCACTTATGCAGTTAGATATGTGACAAGTCATGTGGCAAATCCTTCATTCAACTACCTTTCCCAAGTTCTCAGTTCACCCAATGAATTATGTTCCTAGTCTCTCCAAGGTGTGCACAACAATTCTAGCGCTGACTTCCTTCATACATCAAACCAATTGAGTTTGTGTAGAAATTTCAATACAAATTAAGTATTTCCTGCGATTCTCCTGATCTAACAATTACGCCACTATTAAATACAAAATCTCTTCTACTATTATTCTTGCAGAAAATTAAACCACGATCACAACCACAATCACAAAGTGAAATATCAAGAACACATAACACAAAAGTTTTTCCGGGAAAGCGTAAAGCTAAAAACCCCACTATCATATATTATGTATATCATGAATCATGAAACAATATCATACAAAACTCTAATCCAAGAGCTCTCAGTACAATACAATCGTCTCACACTGTCATACACAAATCAACAAATACATGTGCCAATTCTTGTTTCCAGACAGCTTGCCTCCTCTGCACAATCTCTGCAATTTAAATTCTCACAATGATCGAATCATTAATGAATTACTTATTTTTCACATGCTCATAAGCATATCCACTGCATGTGTGATCAAATCACAAATGATATCCAAACTATCCCTTTCACCTATTATCTCAACTGGGTCTCCACTGGATCTGGCATGCATGTAGTTAACCGTGGTGAATCTTCAGTTTCATGTGAGTTCACTAATTAACTGAACTCTCACTAGTGCGTGTTTAGTTACAACTAGTACAACTAATCTTAACTCACTTAACTACACTTATGATTTTGTTACAAATCCACTCACTCAGTTATGAATGAAATAATAGATTAATATTTATTGTCTAATTTATTTAAGGGAAAAGTAAATTAGACACATGTTTCTTGTTGACTTTTCAACACTCCCTCTCAACAAGAAAGGGATTATCCTTCACACCAATATTGTCTCTATGATATTCGGATTTTCTCTTGGTGAGTGCCTTCGTTAGAATGTCAACATCCTGATCTTATGTAGGAATGTATTGAAGCAACATGATCTTCCGCTGTGCACAATCTCTGAGATGATGATACCAGATATCTATATGCTTAGATCTATTATGAAACACATGATTAATCGAGAGTTTAATGCAACTCTGATTATCACAATAAATCACTGTTGGATCTAAATGAAAACCAAACAAACCAACCAAGATCTTCCTCATCCAGATAGCCTCACATGCATCTTGACTTGTTTCCATGTATTCCGCTTCTGCTGAACTGAGTGCCACGGATCTCTATTTCCTGTTGTACCAAGAAACAACTATAGATTTGATACTAAAGACCCCCCCTAATGTTCTCTTTCTGTCCATTGGGATACCTGCCCAATCTGCATTTGTGAATCCATGCAACTTCACCTCATCCGTCTGTCTATACCATAATCCATACTCATATGTTCCCTTCAAATATCTCAGGACATGCTTACCTGCCTTCCAAAAGATTTTGGTAGTCTTAACCATCGCTTGACTTAGTTGGTTAACCACATAGAAAATTTCCGGTCTCGTGTTCACTAAATACATTAGTGAACCCACTAACTGTCGATAGACAGTAGCATCCACTACCTCTTCAGAAGTATCATCCTCTTTCCTCCAATTTCCTGGAAGAGGAGTATCCATGGGTTTGCATCCCTCCATGTGAAACTTACCCAGTATCTCTCTTGCATACTTTCCTTGAGACACAAAAATTTCACCATCTCGCTGCCATATTTCCAAACCAAGGAAATAATGAAGAAGGCCCAAATCCTTCATCTCAAACTCCTTTGCAAGGTCATCCTTGCATGAGTGTATCAACTACTCATCACCAGTAAGTATTACATCATCAATATAAAGCACAATGATCAAAATCTTACCCTCCACCACAATTTGGTATAGGTTTGCATCCGCTTCACTTTTGGTGAAGCCTAATTCGGTGAAATAGTTGTCTATCCGAGTGTACCAAGCATGATGTGCTTGCTTCAAACCATACAATGCTCTTTTGAGTCTACACATGCGACTCTCTATCAAAGGTCTCAAAACATTCTGGCTATTCAATGTACACTTCTTCCTCAATGATCCCATTGAGGAACACAGTTTTTACATCCATTTGATGAATGCACCAACCCATCTATGCTAAGAGTGCAAGGATGGATCTTATGGAAGAGTACCTTACGATAGGTGCAAAGGTCTCATTATAATCTATCCCCTTGATCTGTGAGAAGCCTCGGGCCACAAACCTGGCCTTATATTTCTCCACACTCCCATCAACAACTTGCTTTACCTTGTCGATCAATCTCGATCCTACCACTGATTTATCAATCGGTCTTGGGATAATTTCTCATGCACTGTTTTTGACAATGGATTCATACTCCTCTACCATAACATCAACCCAAGTGGGGTCCTGCACTGCTTCTTGAAAGGAAGATGGTTCAGACACAATACCTTTTCTCATGAGAGCCATGTATCCAGCAAATCGATTCAGAGACTGTCTCTATCTATGTTGTGAAGTAGGGGCTCCTACATTCTATGCAACATCTAGTCTCAATCTGTCAGCTTTCGTGGTGCGCTTTCTGCCATTTCTGATGGATGGCTTTGATTGAGTGGTTTCCTCCACTCCATGAACCTCCTCATGTGGATGATCCACATCTTGAGACTCATCCTTGGGAACCGACAGTTCCTCTTCTACATGCAAGTCTAACTCCCTCTCAAGCGACAACTGCATGGCTTTCCCTTCAACGAATTTTATATGTCGTCGCATAACAGTCATATTACTGTTTGGAAAATACACACAATAATTATGGGGTGTTTCTATATACCCCACAAATATCCCAACTTTAGCAGTCGGTTCCAGCTTCTTCCTGGAATCCTTGGTCACATGCACATAAACAGATGTGTAAATAATTTTAAAATGAGAAACATCATGTTTCTTACCAGTAAAAGATTCTTCAGGTGTACTCATGCCAAGTACTCTATGAGGACAATGGTTCTACATATAAACCACAGTATTGCATGCTTCTACCCACAAATTCATTGGTAGGCCCTGATCATGCAACATCGCTCGTGTTTCACCCATGATCGTTCTGTTCTTTTCTCCGCGACCCCATTTTGTTGTGGGTTATGAGGCACTATGAGTTTTCTTTGAATTCCTTCTCTGCTACAGAATTCTTTGATTTCATTAGAGATGTATTATCCACCATTATCGCTCCTTAGAGCCTTCACTTGCTTCCCCGACTCTTTCTCCACCAATGCTTTAAACTCACAGAACTTTGAGAATGTTTGATCCTTCTTCTGCATGAAGAATATCCAACATTTATGAGAAAAGTCATGAAAAAAAAATAAAATAATGCCTATGTTTTGTTGTTGAAGCAACCGAGAATGGTCCACACACATCCATGTGAATTCTCTCCAGGATCACTGAATCACGGTTCTCCTTTTCATGAAAGGTGGACTTTACATACTTCCCCAGGGTGCACCCCTTGCACTGATCTAACTGAGCAAGTGTTCCCATTGGAAGTCCAGTAGATATTTGTTGCATGATCTTCAAGGCTCCATGATGAAGATGGCCCAATCGCCTGTGCCATAATTCACCCTCATCCCAACTCACCACTTTTTCTGCCTTGCCTATAATGGCACCGCAACCATCTACCTCCAACATGTAGAGATTCTTAAGTCGAATCCCTATATTCTTGACTTTACCCATTTCTTTATGTCACATGTAGGATTTACCACTGCTAAAAACAACATCATAGCCTCTGTCCTCCAACATTGCGACTGAGACGAGGTTTTTCTTCAGACCTGGAACATGCATAACATTTTTCAATTGAAATGATTTACCTGACTCCCTCTGAAAGGTAATGGTACCAATATCAGTTTCACCGTGTCATCCATCATCACCCATCTCTATATGCATTCTGAGATCTTTCTCCTCCAAATCAATGAAAGACTATTTATCTCTCGTCATGTGGAAGGAAGCGCCACTATCCAAATACCACATCGATCCCAATGCACTTGAAGCCATGCATGCGATCAAAGCAAAGTCAAGCGCAAATTGTGAGACAAGAGCCTCACCAGTTGCATTTGTAACAACCTTCTTGTTCTTCTTCTTTTGTGGACAGTTAGTAGCAAGATGTCCATGTTCATGACAGTGAAAACACTTCACTTTGGACAAATCCATCTTCTTGACTTTAGACTCGGATTTTGGATGGAATTTCTTCCCTTTCCCTTTCCTTGCCTTGGCAGTCAAAGAACAATTCTCTTCATCATCACCCTTTGATGAAGATCCATCTCTGGTGTTCCGCCTGAACTCCTCTTGCACTAGATCTGGCCATAGTTTTTCCCCATCCGACATTTTTTCCCATCCATTGACAGAGTCTTGATAGTTGTGCCAACTCTTGGGAAGTCCTAGGAGCACCAAGCTCACCAAATCATCCGCAACGACTGTTATTCCCACACTTCCAAGCTCATCCCAACATTGGACAAACTTCGTGAGATATTTTGGAATGGTGTCACCTTTATCCATCTTGATCTTCATGAGTTTATCTTTGAGCGCCAATTTCCTATGGTCGCTACTGTTTTGGAATAGATCTATCAAAACCTTCCACATTGCATATGGTGTGGTTTTCCCATGGAGACTTGAGACAATGTGGTCACGTACTCCCTCCAACAGAATCCTCCTCGCCTTCACCACTTTCTTTTGCCATGCATCAAGATTTGGAGTGTTTGTTGCATCCGGCTTAGGAACATTGTTTTCAATGTAACCCTTCAAGCCATTGTCTTCGAGGACTGCTTCCATCTTGTCCTTCCAAGCAATGTAGTTAGAACTACCCTCAAGTGCATACTAGAACCTCAAGCCATTGAAAGACATTTCGATCTTGAATCAGCTGTCGCACCAAGAAAATCTTGCAAATTTGAATGTTATCCAACCCAAAACGCAATTGCTACCTTTCCTCTTGCCCTAGGAGGTTCGCACCCCACCTGAGAGCAACTTGAGGGAAGTTCTCACCCTGCCTGCATGTAGCCTGCGAACTTGCCTGGGAATTTCACACCCTGCTTCACTATAGCCTGCAAGAATGCCAATGAAGTTCACACTCTACTTCACTGTTAGGGTGAGGGAAGTTCACACCCTACTTCACTATAGCCTGCAAGAATGCCAATTATGTTCACACCTCACTTCCATGGCTCCGTGGCCTTCGTGGCTCTGATACCATGTAGAAATTTCAACACAAATTAAGTATTTCCTGCGATTGTCCTGATCTAACAATTACGCCACTGTTAAATACATGATCGCTTCTACTATTATTCTTGCGAAAAATTAAACCACGATCACAACCACAATCACAAAGTGAAATATCAAGAACACATAACACAAAAGTTTTTCCAGGAAAGCGTAAAGATAAAAACCCCAGTATCATATATTATGTATATCATGAATCATGAAACAATCTCATACAAAACTCTAATCCAAGAGCTCTCAGTACAATACAATCATCTCACACTATCATACACAAATCAGCAAATACATGTGCCAATTCTTGTGTCCAGACAACTTGCCTCCTCTACACAATCTCTACAATTTGAATTCTCACAATGATCAAATCATTAATGAATTACTTAGTTTTCACATGCTCATAAGCATATCCACTGCATGTGTGATCAAATCACAACTAATAGCCAAACTGTCCCTTTCACCTATTATCTCAATTGGGTCTCCACTGGATCTAACATGCATGTAGCTAACCGTGGTGAATCTTCAGTTGCATGTGAGTTCGCTAATTAACTGAACTCTCACTAGTGAATGTTTAGTTACAACTAGTACAACTAATATTAACTCACTTAACTACACTTATGATTCTGTTACAAATCCAACTCACTCAGTTATGAATGAAATAATAGATTAATATTTATTGTCTAATTTATTTAAGGGAAAAGTAAATTAGATACATGTTTCTTGTTGACTTTTCAACATTTTGTGCCTAGACTGTCTCTACCATCAAGTATGCGAAAAGTTTTGCAATCAAATCTATTATGAGTTATGTGATCACCCACCCTGTCCAAGTGTTTTGTTACACCACAAAATATACTCTTGACATGTACAAGGTGTGCGCCCATCTTGACCTTTCACTGCATCATCAGTCAAACCTTTTTCATAAGTCTTATGCAAAGTCTACAATGAATCGGTTCACTCCATCGAATGGTTCACCAAGTTTGCGAATGTTCCCACTGAATTGTGTTCACAACAACCTTCCTTCAAAGTTTTCTATGATACCACTTGTCATGTCCCCTTGTGTTATTGACTGAATCTTTTGATCGTGTACCTCTTGAGGTCATGTGACACTACGGCGTTTCTCTCTTGGCTTCTTGGAAACAACAAGGATACTTCATCTGAAATACACTTCTTCACCTAGATCATACCCATATCCTTTTCTAGGCTATTGACAAGTCACACTCCTACTCTAGTGCAACTCTTCTATACTTAGACAATTGTTAACATCTTACTCTTAGTAATATATAAGCATAGATCCATGAACATGAGAAACCAAGAGAACAACATTAGAGAAAATGAAATACATACACACAAATAGTGCTAGCAGCATGAACCATGTCTGACACCTGACTAAGTCTTTGTTATTGCAAAACAATTACAATATGAACACTATCGGCTTAGTTTACAACTGGGTGGAGTCACATGTCGCCTTACCTCACGAAAACACTCATACAAAGATTTGTCACACCAAGACTCTTTATTACATTCGTGTTTTCAACCTCTTGTGGCGCATCTCAGACATCCTCTCAACTGCATACTTGTTGTCCATTCATTCCCACAGACTTAAAAATTTTTGGTTCTTCCTCACACATTTCTCCAATGGACCTATGTTTCTAGGTTTCCCCAAAATCAGACCAAAACAAGGTCACCCCCTCTCCATCACAAAATCACCTCAAGGAAGCACAATTCCTCCCATGTGGAGTGACTTGGATTCTTGAGTGAGCTCCCCCTCTTTGTCTAAGCATGTATTAGAATCATAGAGATCCTCTTGCTCTCTTATTATATACCTCCCATGGTTGTGTGCCTTTGTTACTTTATAGGTGTCGATCCATGTCAATCATTGCATATTTATGCCCATGGGTCAGCCAACCCATCAGTTCACCAAGTCATGCCCCTTTGCAAAGTTGGGTCGACTCCTCATGTGGGAGGGTTTGGGCGGCTTTCCTAGTTGACCCACTGAACTCCTAACCGACACCTCCATATCATATTTATGCCCATGGGTGATCCAATCCATCAGTTCACCAATTCATGCCCCTTTGCAAAGTTGGGTCGACTCCTCATGTGGGAAAGTTTGGGCGGCTTGCCCAGTTGACCCACCGAAATCCTGACCGACGCCTCCATATTTCCAACCGACTCACCATTTGGGTGAGCACAAGGCTTAGCAAATTCGATCCAACTTGTTTAGGTGTGCCCTCCTCATGCCTTAGCTGATTTGTCTATTCAGTGGAGCGTTCATGTCTTCCCCTCAACCCTTCATCAAATTGTTCATTGTCTCACTTGCATCTCAAGGCATCTTGGATGGAGTCACACCTTGGCGCATCACACTCCCAATGAACCCTAACACTCCACATATATGAAGAATTTGTTTCTTTAAATGAACTAAGTGTTTCTCCTGCTCGATTTCCTTCATTTTAGTCTGTGGTGGAAGTGCGCTCACCCGAGCTTGAAACACCATACCTTACAATTCCCATTATCTAATTCATGCCCTTGAGACTCCATTTTGATCCATCCATTAGGACATTTATCCACACAACAAAATTATATGTATAGAAATAGAAGTTGATCATTTCTACATGTAGTAATGGTTGGATGTTTTCATGGAAACTTTTGCACAACATAGTTGATAATGTCACTTTGAAGAATATGATCACCACTATACAAGTATAACAAAGGAGGGAGGGGAGAATCAATAAGAGATATATATGTATGAACTCATGCATAAACACACAAAAACCAAACATAAGAGTTGTGGCTCTAAATCTTGATTCATTCATTTCTTTTGAAGAAATATATAAATACACATAAGTTTACTAATAATAGAGCTTGAGAACTGAACTCTTCTAGAGATTTCTACAACTAACTCTCCAAAAATAGATATTGGGAGTAATTGTATTCTAACATTCCCCCTTAATTACTTATGCTAAATTCTTTGGTGTTTACAATACCTAAATTTTGTCTATGAAACTCAAACACATATTTTTCCAATGGCTTTGTAAATATGTCAGCCAAATGGTCTTTTGATTTACAAGATTTAAAGTAGATTTCTCCATTGTTTACAATATCTCTAATAAAATGATCTCTAGTATCAATATACTTATTTTTCTGATCATATACATGGTTGTTTGATAGAGATATTGTTCAATTGTTGGAAAAATACACTGGATTTGGTCTTTATTTTCCTTGTTGAAGATCACTAAATTCTCTACGTAACCAAGCTACTTGAAAAACTATTGTTGTTGCTACTACATACTCAGTTTGGTTGATGAAATAGTCACAATGGATTGATTCTTGGATTCCCATGAAATCACACCTAAAACAATATGGAAAACATATCCCGAAGTAATATTCATGTCATCAATACTACCTACAAAATTATTGTCAGTATATGCAATCAAGAAATCATTACCAGTGTCGAAATATAATATACCATATCCTATTGTTCCAACAATACATCTCAGAATTGTTTTTCCAACTTGCCAATGTGAATCTTTTTGAGACTCCATGAACCTGGAAATCAAACTGACAACATACATAATTTTTGTCCTAGTGGCAATGAGGTACATGAAACTTCCAATTAATCTCTTCAATAGAGTTTGATCTACATTGGGTCCCACATCCTCTTTGTTGAGCTTTGTGCCTATTGAAATTGGAGTTAGTGTCGGTTTACTATTCATCATCCTGAACGTATTCAACACATCCATGGCATACCTTGCCTAAAATGTAAAATTTCCAAAAGCTGATTGAAGAACTTCGATATAAAGGAAATGTTTCATTAGCCCTAAATTATCCATTTCAAATTCTTGTTCCATGGCTGATTTAAACTTTTCCATTGATACAGTTCTTGTGAAGATCATATCATCAACATATAAACAAAAAATCAAGATTTGACCTTGCTTATTCAACTTTGTATACAATGTGGCCCATTGTTTCTTCTGTTGAATCCAATAATGATCAAATATGAATCAATCCTACTATACCAAGCTATGGGAGCTTGCTTAAGCTCATAGAGATATTTTTTCAATCTCTAGACTTTATCTTCATGTACTTTTATCACATATTTGATCCATATTTTATGAGAAGAATGAAATGAATATAGATTATTATCAAAATATTCTTAACACATAATAACAAATATAGAATAAAATTGGTTTCTATTCAATAAGGAAATAAGCTAAAACTGTAAAATGCAGCGGAAAACAAGCTTGCTAGAATGGCGGCAGCTTATCTCTGAGAAGAGATGTGACGGTTGTGCTCATTCGTAAGAAGATGATTACAATGAGGCTCTCAATGCCTTTTTACAATAAATAGTAATGTCAAAAACCCTAGACATCCAAAACCCTAATCCTAGGAGTTGAAGCGCCAAAATTCATGTGGCCCCATTTGGGTAAGTTAGTACATCAACTTCTTAGGGTCATAACTTTTGTATACGATATTTGTTTTACACGCACGTTATCCCATTGGAAACTTCTATCTAAGGACTACACATGTTTATTGTGGCGATCCCTACATATATTTACTGTGGCGAGCCCTAAAAACGTTGTTTAGGGCCTCGAAATGGCCCAGAAAGTTAGGGACCCGAGAACTAGGAAAAGAATTGTCGAATTGGAAAACTACCAAAATGAGCCAGTTGGAATAGGTTTGAGGCCACCAACATCCATTTGGATCAATCCTCCCCCATTAGGAAGAAATGGTCTCCAATACGTTGAGTGCCCCCATTAGATGAGGAATTTTTTGTTGAAATTGGCCCCAGGTGAGCCACTTGCCTTGGTGCAGGAGATGCCCTTCTTTGACAATTCGATAAAGTTGGATCCTTTGCTGGTGGGTGCCCTTGACCTATTTGTCCAAAATTTGATCACTGGATATCTGTTGTATACAATCAGGGTTGATCTCTATTGGTGTTAGTTGTTTTGTTATCTCTGAGGTGTCCAATAATGGTGGGAAATAAGGTCGAAGAAGATCCACGTTGAAGACTAGGTGCATGCCAAGGAAAGGAGGAATGTTGAGCTCAAAATAATTATTACCCACTGCCTTGGTGATGGTGTATGACCCATAATGGAGTGGGTGAATATTTTGATGGGGTCTGGTAAGGCGTTCTTTTTGCAAATGCATCCAAACTTTTTCACCCACTTGAAACTTATGTGGCACCTGGTGTTGATCATGGAGTTTCTTGTACTTGTCATTAGACTTTTGTAAGATATCCTGAACATGTTGACAGATGTGTTGGATTCACTCAATGAACTGGGTGGCATTGTCAAATTTAGTTGGAGCAGGATATGAGTCGGTCGAGGTGACCGTAAGGGGTAGTGAAACATCTATGGGACCCAATGGTTGGAATCCAAACCCCACCTGAAAGGGGTTGTGGCCAGTTGAGCTATGAAAGGCTCAGTTTTAGATATGTTGGACATAGGGAAGAATCTCATCCCATGTGCGAGGGTGTGTGGAATTATATATTCACAGGATATGCACGATCATTCAATTTATGACCTTGATTTGGCCATCTGTTTGGGGCTGGAAGGCCATAGATTTGTTGAGCTTGGTGTCTAGCAGTGACCAGAGGCTTGGCTAGAATGTGATGAGAAATCGAGTGTCTAGATCTGAGACAATGGTTTGTGGGATTCCAATATGTACCCAGACTCATTCAAAGAAGAGATTAGGAGTGGCCTCTATCGTGATGCTCTTCTTGCAAGCAACTAGAATCACCATCTTAGAAAAGCGATCAACAACCACAAAAACACAGTCATTTTCCCACTTTGTGGATGGGAGGGTTGACATGTAGTCCATGGAGATGGATTCCAATGGCTTGTTAGGAGTGGACAGAGGGGTATACATGCCCTATTTCTTAGTGGTCGATTTGGCAATAACGCAGGCAATGCAAGACCTGTTATACTTGTTTACCTCCTGTCGAAGTTTTGGCCAGTAGAAATGTTTGTGCAACATTACCACTATCTTTTCGACACTGAAGTGTCTTGCCACCCGACTGTATTGGGATTTCGAAATCAACTTCGATCACTCGCTCGATGGAACACAAATATGGCCCAGATGACACAACAACCCATCCTGAATATGGAAATTATTGAAAATTGCGTTTTCCCCCAACATTTGGTAGGTGGTGGCGAAGTTTGGGTCTGTCTCATATATTTTGGGCCATCCATAGGTCTCATGGTCGCAAGAGTCTAGCACCATGGTGAGTTTCGTGACTAGCAGTCTGCTGAGGAAATTAGCGACACAATTGGTGCTTCTTGTTTTATACTTGATGTTGACGTGGAATTATTGTAAGTATGTGGACCAATTATGATGGTGTTCATTTCACAATATTCCTTGTGTCGGCATGAAATGTAATGGATTATGATCAGTGTGGATGACTTTCCTCTTCCCAAGAATGTAATTTCTCCATCGATGATAGGCTTGCACAATGGAGTGCATTTATTTGTCGTAAGTAGGGTACTTATGGACAACATATGATAGTGTCTCACTATGATAGGCCACAGGGTGGTCATACAGAGTGAGAAAAATTCCCACAACATAGTCCTAAGAATCTGTCTTGATATCAAAGGGATGTTGCAGGTCCGGTAGTGAAAGTACTGGGGCTGAGCACAAGTGCTTCTTCAAATCATAGATCGTATGTTTTTGGGACTGGACCCACACAAATGTTTCGTTACCACCACCCCTGGTTACTTGGTTGAGGGCCCATGAAATATGTGGGAATCCCAACACAAACCTACGGTAGAAATTGGCAAGCCTCAATAAGCTCTGAAGATCAGTGAGTGTGGTTAGGGATGGCCAGTCATGGATTAATTGGATATTGGATGGATCCACATGTACACCATGTTGATCAGCGATGCAGCCTAGGTAATGGACCTTGCCCATGACAAAGGAGCATTTTTCCAAGTTGGTGTATAGCTTGTGTTGCTTTAGGGTGTGCAAAACCTGTTGAATATGTTGCAAGTGTTATGCCCAAGTCTTGATGTAAATGAGAATTTCATCCATATACACCACTACAAAAGTATTGGTGAATGGTTGCAGGATATTGTCCAACATCCTCATGAAATTGGCTGGAGCATTTGTAAGGCCAAAGGGAATGACCAACCATTCGAAAATACCTTCCTTTGACTTGAAGGCGGTCTTCCATGCATCTATTTGTTCTATCGGGACCTGGTGGTAGGTAGACTTCATATCAATCTTACTGAAGTATTTGGCTCTTGTGAGCTGATCAAGGAGGTCTTCAATTCGGGGAATCAAGTACCTATCTCTGACTGTGATTTTATTCATGGCTTAGTAATTAATGCAGAGTCACCAAGTTCCATCTTTCTCCTGTACCAACATGATTGGGATCTGACAAGGTGATGAGATGGGACGGATGTGCCCCCTATAGAGCAGTTCTTGGATCTATCGCTTGATTGCCTCATTCTCTAATAGAAAGTGGTGGTAGATTGGTCTATTGGGTAGCGGTTCGTTGGGGGTCATATCGATGGGGTGCTTGACCTGACAATGCAGAGGTAACCTAGTGGGTGAGGAGAAGATATTCGAGTATGCTTCCACGGCCTTATCCACTTGCTTATGTTGTGTGGAGAGGTCGTTCATGAAGACTATGAATGTGGTTGTGATCTTTCTCTCATTCTAAGAGATATTCACGAAGAAGACAAACTTCTTCATCTGAGAGATGACCTTACTACATTGTTTGGCAGAGATCAAGGAAATAGCACTAGGTGGGACTGCCTCCAATATCCTGTACAATTTATTGTTCAAAGTAATAATAAAGCTACGAGGCCTAGACTCATATACAACATGGATTTTCCATAAATATGGTTGGCCCAAAATAAAATTACAAACTTTGAGAGGGGCAACATCACACAATACCTCTTCTTTGAAGGGTCTAATGTTGTATGACAGGCGACATTATTGGCTGATATGGATGTATCTTCCTTAGCGGAGCCATCTGATGGTGTAGGGATGTAGGTGTGACATTGTCGGTAGGGAGATTCACTTGACAACCTCTATTGAGATGAGGTTCTTATCGCTACCGCTATCAATGATGAAGTGTAGCAAGGTACCCTTCACCCACATTTGTGAATGAAAAATGTGCTCGCCTTCATCTCGCTCGTATGGTTCACCGGGCTGGAGCTTGGTGGTAGCAATGGTAGCACTGGATTCAGCATCAATGATTCATCTCCCCCTTTATGGTTCTGAATCAGAGTCAGAACCCACATGTGATTCAGAGGCTTTCACCTCAACCACCAATGATTTCTTTGAGCGGCAATCATCAGTGTTATTCCAGGGGATCTTATGGAAGTCTCACCACTTCATGATATATTTATTTGTCTTTTCGGTGTCCTTCTTTTCTTGCGTCCTGGATTAGTTTTACTGAGGTAGTCTGTCTTTTCTCTATCCTTTGTTCTATAGGTTGGGGCCACCCTTTCTTGGATTTTGCTGTGAGGGGTTCCCAAGCCCAAATTTCCACGTCTTTTGTTTGAGCTTTTGCTCAATTTTGATGGAATATCGGTAGGCCACACTCAAGGATGAGATGTATAGAAACTCCATTTCATCCTTGATGTATCTATGAATACCATTGCAATACTTGAGCACCAGATGTTGCTAAGAATAATTGATACCCAACTTGGTGCGCAAGGTATGGAAGATATTTGTGAACTCAGGCACCACTTGGTCTCTTTGCTGCCACAATGTGGTCCATTTTGTATACAAGTCATCATAACTTCCAACAAGGTAGTATTGTTCCTTAATAGCATCCCTAAAGGACTCCCAGGTGACCACGACTATAAATAATGAGGGTTCCTCTTTTTCCTTGTACTCACATAAAGTTTCCCATCAATATTTGACATGGTAAACAAATTTGAGGAGCGCAAAAGTAATATTTTCTCTATTCGAGAAGTTATGGACAGAGAAATACCCTTCTAGAAGATTCAACCATTTGTGTACAACATCTGCATCTATATGATCTTCAAATATAGGAATATCGAAGTTGATTTGTACCTTGAAAGGGGAGACACCTCTGTTTGAGGAAGATGTGTTTCCTGTTGGTAGTTGTTGAAGGATTTGCACAAAAATATCCATCATCTCGTTCCTCTATTGTGTGAGGATTCCTCAGGAAATTTTTTAAAGGGATCTTCTGTACCGTTGTCTTTATTTTATCCCGCCATGAGAGGTCTCTTGGGCATGCAAGAGCTTTTGTCCTCAAGAGAAGCTCAAGACTCAATTGTTTGTACCCTGACCTCGTTGGGGACATGCATCAAGAGTGACAAGGAGAATACCTCTCTGATACCACTGATCCAAATTTTATGAGTGGCAAAAAATGAATATATATTATTATCAAAATATTCTTAACACATAATAATAGATATACAGTAAAACTAGTTTCTATTCAATAAGGAAATACGTTGAAACTGCAAAATGCAGCGGAAAACAAGCTTGCTAGAATGGTGGTGGCTTATCTATAAGAAGAGATGCGACATATACGCTCATTCTTAAGAATATGATTACAATGAGTCTCTCCATGCCTTTTTAAAATAAACAGGAATTTCAAAAACCCTAGACATCCAAAAATCTAACCCTAGGAGATGAAGCGCCAAAAGTCATGTGGGCCCCGTTTGGGAAATTTAGTACATTAGCTTCCTGGGGTCGTAACATTTCCATACAATATTCATTTTAGGTGCATGATATCCTATTGGAAAGGTCTATCTGAGGACTACACACGTTTCCTGTGGCGATCCCTACACATGTAAACTGTGCAGGGCCCTAGAAACACTATTTAGGGCCTCAAAACGGTCCTAGAAGTCAGGGACCCTAAGTGTCACAACTATTATACACCTAATTTTTGAAGTTAAGTGTCACACTATACCAAGTGTTGCAACTCCATCACCATGAATAAGTGTTTTTCATGACTCCTAGACAAGTTGGAAAAGAAACCTATTAATTGGAGGTCAAAATACTACCTTTTTCCTTGATATTTTGGCCTTGTTTGAGCTTCATCTCCCCCTTTTCCATATAAGAGGAGGGATAAAACCTTGATCATCACCCCCCAAGAGTGTATTAGGGAGTGATAATCCCTTGTTCATCACCCTATGCACAGTTATGGGGGGCGATGAAGTAGTTCCAACCATCATGCATTGATTTGTGAGGTTGTTTCCAAGGGATATTAGTTAGTTAATGGATTGGTTCGAGCTTAAATCTATTCAGGGAGAGGAAATCTTGTTATTTCATCCAAATCCTCATTTGACCACATCCTCTCCTCAAAGCTATCTTATGCTTGTGATGCCTCAAATCCCATATAATGGAATCCATGCTTGAGTGAAAAGGGAGAGAATTTTAGAGTATCATACTTTTGATCTTAAGACATTCGATGGAGGAGAATTAAGAGAATCATAATTATGATTGTGTGAGATCGAAGGGGATAGAAAGGAGAGCTTGGAGGAGTTTCCACAATTTTTAGATTGATATTGTAAGTGCTTCATTTTTATTTGTTTTCCACTAATACATAACTTGGCATATTCCTCTCATTCCTGTGTGTTCAATATATGCATGTCTATTGTTGTCTAATTCATCATAGATATATTTGTTTATACTTGAAAATATAGTGTGGAAGAAGGAGGTTTCTCTTTTTTCCTTACATGACATTTCTTGCACCTAGAATCTTGGAAATCAAGATTAAAGGCTGGAGTAGTGAGGACGATTGACGTAAAAAGGTAAGTCATTCATCCCTCTCTTCTCATTCTAATTGTTGAAAGAGGTATAAGGGGAAATTGGTACACCATTTTCCTCCTTCTATCTTGGATCAAAGAGGGGTCTTGATCCAAGGGGGGTTTCACCTATCCACAGGGGAAAATTTACCACAACATAAAATTAGTGACTCCGTTGGGAAAGATTATCTTTAGTCTTTCCTTCATGTTTTCTATCCTTTTGAGCCTTGATTGTTGATTGATCTATATGATTTTGATTCTTATTCTTTGATCTCTCCCCTTCCCACATAATCATTGGGAATCTCTTTGATCCAAACAGATGACCCTATCTCAGATCTGGATAAAGTTTGAGTTTTTTCACCACTTTACAATATTCATCCTCCCCTCTATAAGTGAGTACAAAGCGATGATACCATGGTTATCCCTCCCAATTAGTGTATTGGGGAGTGATGAAACCCTAATCATCACCATGTTTGCATGGTTATAGGGGCGATAGTTCTTGTTTTGAGTGAATTTGGATTCTATTTTTCCTCCTTTCTTGTTTTGTCTCATACCTTCACATTATAATCCTCCATACTTGATTGTGGCTTTGGTTGATTGAAGTTCAATAATTATCACATGTTTTGTTGCCTCTTTTGAGCTTGCAATTCCTTCAAGCTGTGAAATGCACATGAATTCCCTAGGTCAAATTGATCCTTTGGATCATTCTATACCATCAATAGTTTGATCCTCATTAGTTGTAGGTACTCTAACTTATGTTACATTGATTCCAAAACCTTCTAAGTTTTTTACTTGTTTGTTTTTTGGATCCTTTTCTTTGATTTGGAGGTTGATTAAGTTGCATTAATCCTTGTTTTAGAGTCTCTCATTTTTCTCCTCTTGGGGAAAATTTTGATCCCTTGAGTGTACTCCTAAGCTCTTTGGACTTATTGCAACTTTGCATTTTTTATTTTTCTATATTTTTTTGAGTTTTCAAAAAGTGGTTTTTCCTTTACTTTGCGTTTTGGGTTCTTGTTTGAACAAAGCTTGAATTTTTGTTATTGAATTTTTTTTATTCCTTGGGTTATTTTTTTTCTTCATCTTCTTTAGCTTTGGTATCCTCTACAAGTGTCATTGATTTCTTTCATTATAATTGAAAGAGAAAGAAAAATAAGGTTCTATTTGTAGTTTTTCATCTAAATTTGAAAAGAAGAAAACAAAAGTTTTACATCCTACTTTCATAGGTGGAGTGTTTTGGTACACATTTTAAAGAAGCTTGGATATTTTTTTGGATTTCAGGGATATTAATTTATCATTTGTTAAAGTAAAAACAAAATTTTCATGGTATTGGGTATTTCCTTGCATTGAGAAGTAAAAGAGATCCTCTCCTTTCCTCAGATATAATTTATTGAAACCATATTTTTTTTCATTTCATTATTTTTGCATGGTTTTGGAGTCGAGTCATAACACCATCAGTTTCATCTTTGTGCACCCTATTGAGTAATCAATAGTCATTAAAAGGAACAACGTACATAATCTAAAATAAGTTAGACTTTGTTTTCTTCGATAGCAAACCAACAAGTCTAGGATTTTAGGGCCTTATTAGTAGGGTGTATAATTAAATCTTCAAGTACATAGGGACGAAACTGTAGAATACTAGAGAGAGAGAAATCCAGTAGTAGAAATTAACGTTAGTCATGAAAGAAACTCTAAAAAAGGATTCAAACATGAGGTCAAGTGAAGAGATCAGTTGATATTTCCCCTCTCCTATTCTCTTAGTCAGACTATTGTAAGTTTGGGGATTTGAAGAGTGACAAGTCCTCGAGGTGACACTACTTCTTTTTAGTTTTTGGGCCACATATTTGTGTCTGGAATTCCCATACCCACTTTTCTAGTCTTGACTATCATCTAGACACCCCTAGTCATTCATTGTCAATTGTTAAACATAGTAACCTCTCCTCAGATTCTACACAGGTGAATGCAAGGGGGATTCCTTCTGCAAGGAAGGTCCCTTCTGGTACCTGGGATAGACATTCAATCTTCGCTTCAGTGAACCGAGAGGATATTTTCCTGCGGGATATTACTTACACCTTGGGGGATTGTTGTATGAGGATTATCATAATTGTTGTTTGTTTCTTTGTTGACAACCTCATCTCTCTTCTTTGTAAGATTCTTACTTCCTTACAACCCGTCATAAGGGAGTTGTTTTCTTGCTCTTATCTTCTAGGGACTTTGATAGTGTGTTCTATTTGATGTTAAATAGGCCTTAGATTGAATTTGCTTCCATGGAAATAGTTCCTAAGGGTTCTAACAAAGGGACCCCTTTTCACGGGGAACCTTATGTTTTTCCTTGTTTTTGAAAAGTCGGTCCTCCCTAAATCGCTACATTAAATCTTCCCAATTTCACCATAGGGTTACCAGTATGGTTGTTTTCCACTCCTCTAATCCTGAATGCCCCTGCTACTCCCCAAGAAAGATCTCTATTGAAAGAACATCAATATCATGTTGACCTTTTTCCTTGTTCACCTGTCGTGTCTTATTCCCTTTCTTATTTATAGCCTAGTGAAAGCCTTGAAGCTAGTAATCAATAGGTTAAGACGAAGAAGAAAAGGAAGAACAAGAAGAAGTAAAATAAGCAAGGGGGCAATCAATCGGCCACTGTGGAGAGTGTTGATGATGTTACAAATCCAACCAACATGGGTGGCAAGCCCAAATTACCTTGAAAGATTTGTAAGGGTGACCACCTTCTTAAACATTATCATGCTACTCCCAAGGTTTTACAAGTGTGGTCCATGGGTTCTCAACAACCCATGTCACCAACCACTGCAGGTCATGCCAGTGACAACCCATCAACCAATGATCAGAAGGTTGGGGAAAAAAGGGTAAATTCATAATTCCTTTCTGGTTATGTGGGGATATGCACCTCTCTTACCTCTTCCCTTTTATGGATGAATCTTCACAATTGTTCGAATACATTGTTATTTCTCAGCAACAACACCCAACTGGTTCCCATGAGTCTTCTCCCAACCAACCGTTGGTTGATGAAGTGGTTGGTATGATTCAATCCTCGGTCAACCCCACTCTTAATTTGGAGATTGAAGTGGATACCATTCATGTTTTTATTTTCACTTCATATTCCTCATAGTTGAGGGTTCCCCCCCAACACAAGTTTTCCCTCCAACTGAAGATTGATCTCCAACGAAGGGTATAGGATAACTCACCATTTGTAAATTTGGAGATGTGGGTTTTTTAGCTTGTGTAAATCTGGTTGTTTGAATGACTTGATTGCTAGCCATATGACCAATGGGATGACCAAGTAAAGAACTTGGTGTGTGCATGTGTGGGATTAGTGAAGAAAGAATATTATTTGACCTATGTGCGTAGAGATATGTACTCACAAGTGGTTGTGTTAGAGTAATCTGGGTCACAAATGTTCCTAGTAAAGAAGAATCACCAATAGTAGTGATTTTCTCTCTTGCATGTTCGACTACATAAGCTATGGATAGAGGAGGAAAAACTCCCCATCCCTCTGGAAAACCAAATGTCAGTGGTTTCTTGCCAAAATATTGACTAGTGGTTGAACTAGCTAGTAAATAGTAAGAAGAATAAGCATCAAGAAGTATCATGGATGGTTGTTCAACTATTTATGGGCTAAGTGGATCATTAAAAAGGGGATATGAGTGAGATAAAAGGACTTCCATGAAGGCTATGACTGGTTCTTCTCCATCTTGGCCACTTCTAGGAGGTACACTCTCGGTTTCATAAGTTTTTTCTTCGACCATTCCTTCGTAAGAAAGGTCGTGTTGAGGTTCCTGAACTTCACGATCCAAACCTTTCATTCTTCAAGATATTTGAATCCTTTGATCGACCACAGTGAAAGTAAAATGTCAATCCTTAATGCCAACTATAAACTTTGAAGGAACACACTCTTAGAAAATATCTACATGAAATCAACCAAGAAATAATAAAAGGGTCTTTCGAAAATGAGATATCAAGCTGTCAGTGAAGATATGAGAAGTAGTTACCTCGACTTCCACACAACAACCCCTATCGATGTAAGCAACCCTCGCTTCACAGGTTCACCCTCCAAGGGTATTGAAAGTGTGTTGTGACATATTCCCTAGGTACCATGGGAATCCCCCCACACTCACCATTGTAGACACCTAGGAAAGGCCACTAAGGTTACCAACTCACAGTAGGCCTCTGGAGGGTGCATTCGACAGTCAAGACTAAATGTATGGGCAGGATAACACAGTTTGGAGATCTTTAAGAGAACTGAAAAAAAGTGGACCAATAATAATCCTTAGGACCCTTAATGGAATCGAGATTCATGAAACATCGAGACCAAATGAAACCAATAGTTTCTTAAGAAAACCCCCTAATATATGCTCTTTCTCCTATGATTGGTTATGCTTTGGAGGGGTAATATTTGTTGATATTTTGCAAGAGACATTGTGTTTATCCCCTGTGTTAGAGGGGGTTCCTATCCATGCCTATACGACAGTTGGATTTGATCACTCTTTAGTATTCTACAATCATTTTTAGTAATCTTGGACAATTTGCTCACTTTTTCCTAGTCCAAAGATTCTAACCCTATGTGATTGTTGGTGTACTATAAACCAAAAAATGCCTAGTTGATTTTATTATCACGTTGGTTAATTTTAATGGATTTCGTTACTCAGAAAGCTCCACAGAGATGAAGCTAATGATGTGTGAGACTCGACTCCAATAGAATGCAAAAAGAGTGAAATGCAAATGTTTCTTTTCGATGAATTCTATCTATGAGAAGGAGAAGAGTTATTTTCTTCTTAAAAATCACTCAATATCATGCAACTTTTCAAATTTCCTCTTAAATGAAGAGAAGAAGGATGCAAAACTATCAAAAAAATCCAAAATTCTAAAGTAAATGCAAGACTAGCTCTTTCAAAACATGTACCAAAACAAAATACCTAAGAATGCATAAATTCTCGTTGTTTGATCATCTGCACAATGAAATCTCTTCAAATGAAATTTTTTTATGCTTCCTAACTTTCAATGAGAATAAAAGAAATTAAGGTTTAACACAAAGGAACACGAAGAAAAAAATAAACCAAACAAAGTGCACTGAAAGGTTTTATGAGAACTAAAAGAAATCAAGTGTGAGACAACTTGTTCAATTAAAAAATCGAAATGGTGAAAGAGAGAAGAAATCATTGTTTGAAGACCTCAAAAATAAGTATCAAGAATAAAAAACTTCAAGATAAGTTTTGAAATCAGGAAAATAGTAGTTTTAAAACCTTCGTGATGAGGATCAAACCACTAGTATGACAGACTTTGGCCCAAGGATCAAGTTAATCTAAGGAAGTCATTTTCATTCCCTAATTATGAAAGACTTGCAACCTCAAAGGAGGAAAGAAAAGTCGGTGATCACAGGTATTTTACTCAAACAAAGTCACAACCAAGTTTACAGGACTCTACTACAAAATTCTAAGTGACAAATATGAGAAGAAGAAAGAAAAATAGGCTGAAAATTGACCTAGGATGGAGATCAACGCTCCTATAAGGAGTTAGACATGGCATTGTAGATGGATTAATGCTCCCTAGAACACTAGAATGGAGCGTTGATAAGGGTTTTCAATGCTCTTTGGGCCACTATGGGGGAGCGTTGATGCCTGAAAGTGGTTAAAACAACACTAAAATTTCCCCAGATTCACCAGAAAGAAAGAAGGGTTCAAGTAACAAGAATTAACATGAAAAATATCAAAGGAAAACCAAGATTCAATGGGATAGGAACAATCGGTCCCTAGTGGATTCACCAATTTTATGTTACAAAATATCTCCCTTGTGGACATGTAAAATTTCCCTTGGATATCTAGACCCTTATTGACCAAGACAAAAAAGCAAACAAATGGACACTAACATTCCTTTATATATATTCTTTATGTCTATAAGCAGAGAAGATAGAAGAAAGAATTGGGACTTACTCCTTTTCGACGGTTGTCCTTGATAATATTCAATATTTGGCCTGGTTATCCAAGCTCCTATCGCGATCAAGAAAGTATGCAAGGAACAAAACAATAGATTTTACTTTTACAATATATAATTAGACAAGAACAAACCTATGTATATAGACATACATGTGTAAACAACAATATGAAGGAAATAAGCCAAGTTATATTAATGAAGAAACATAGTGAAGTACTTACAAATCAAGGTTGACGTTGCACAACCCCTCTAAGCTCTCCATTCTAGCACTTACTTGAATGTATCAAGATCACAATCATGATACTTTGATGAATTCTCCTCACGGGATCAAAATTTTGATGCTCTGAAATATTTTCACCCCTTTTCCCCTCTAAGTGGCCTCATTATATAGGATTTTGGAGGCTTAACCACCATGAAGGATTATAGGAAATGGTTGAGTATTTAGCTACTTAGGTTAGGATTTGGTTACACAAAATGGAGGGAATATGGGTGACTCAAATCCTCGACAAAAACCACTTAAGAGTATCTCAGAGCTGACCCTAGAATAGCCAAAACTTCCTTTGACCACTTCAACGCTCCCCTAGTATGGAGAAGATAGTGTTGTCAATGCTCCCCCATAGTTCAACAAGGAAAATTGATCAAGGATCAATGCTCCCTATGCATGGCTAGGGGGGCGTTGACCTTCAAAAATGGGTCAAAAATCAAGGTAAAAAGTATTTTTTCAACCATCTCATAATGGGTTTGTTTACCAAGTCACTTTTTCCACCCATCGCTAGAGATGTCGCCATGGAAGGTGTTGTCACTGAGGAACAAGACATTATTTGTGCTCAATACTTGGACTTGGTATATTCCCAGTCCAACAAGATTTACAATCTGATCCATCATGCTCCTGGATCATCGAATGATTCATCAAGACCTGCTTCATAAATCCATGTTGATTGCATGGCGGGTTCTGTTACCAAAAATGATTCCTCCTCTATTCGAACTTCCAAGGTGAATGTTTTCCATTCCACTTCATCTCATCAACCTGGAGGTAAGAACAAAAACAAGGTTAATCCAAATGATTCTTCCAAACCACAAGAGAGTACAAAAATTGTTGATACTCAACCAAAAAGGAAATCTAAGCTTCCCTACATGATTTGTATGAAGGACCACTACACGAAATACTACCCTCATCATGAGGAAGTTGCTAAATTTTTGAAGGGTGCCTCCCTACCCGTAGTGTTAACTAACCCTTTCCCAACTCAACAAAAATGAATGGTTGCAAAAAATCCCGCCCCTCTATAAAGGGGAAAAATAGGTCATTCCCACCATGGAGATGCTTTCTCAAGCGTCACTCAAGTCTTTATGTGTAAAGAGATGGTTATTTTAATGACCAAAGATAATACTTATGACACTCCTCTAGATAGTCATGCCAATGGAGGTGCTACTGATAATCCATCCACTTACACTCCTCCTGCATCCTCCATCCCTCTTTAGATCGAGAGGCTTGTTTCTTACTCAGTGTTGTGCCCGCCCAAAGGCACAATTTGAAATTTGATTTTCAATCCAGGTTCCTGCGGTGCTCAACACTACAACATTGTTGAATATTTGGCACAAGTGCCTTGTGCTATGTTGACTCTTGAAGTTATACAAAAATTTTCAAGTCAACGTAGAACCATGTTATTAGCCATTATAGTTTTGGATCCAGAGGTGTCAAATATGATTATGTTTAATCTGGATTATTTTAAACCGAGGATTTCCCACCACCTGACATATATCTAGACCCTTATTGACCAAGATATAAAAACAAACAAATGGACACTAACATTCCTTTAGATCTATTATCTATGTCTATAGGTAGAGAATATAGAAGAAAGAAGTGTGACTTACTCCTTTTCGATGCTTGTCCTCTTTGATATTCAATCTTTGGCCTTGTTTTCCAAGAAAAATACCTTCTACTTCTGTAATATATCATTAGACAAGAACATATATATCTATATAGGCATACATGTGTAAAAAACAATATGAAGAAAATATGCCAAGTTATATTAATGGAGAAACATGGTGAAGTACTTACAAACCAAGTTTGACATTGCAACAACCCCTCCAAGCTATCCAGTCCAGACCTTTATTGAATGTATCAAGATCACAACGATGATGCTTTGATGAATTATCCTCACAATATCGAAAGTTTGACACTCTGAAATATTTTCTCCCCTTTTCACCTTTGAGTGGCCTCATTATATAGGATTTGGGAGTCTTAACCACCACGAAGAATTATAGGAAATAGTTGAGGATTTATCTCCTTAGGTTAGGATTTGGTTACCCAAAATGGAGGTAATATGGGTGACTCAACTCATGACTCAAATCCTCAACCAAAACCACTTAAGAGTATCTCGTAGATGACCCTTAGAATAACCAAAACTTCTTCTAACCACTTCAATGCTCCCCTAGTATGGAGCACTGAGATTTGCCAATGCTCCCCCATAGTTCAGCAAGGAGCATTGATCAAGGATCAATTCTCCCTATACAAGGGAAAGGAGGCATTGACCTACAAAAATGGGTCAAAACTAAAGGTAAAAAGAAGATTTATGACCATCTCATTATGGGTTTTCTCCTCCACAAAGACTAGGGATCATGACAAATGTTATTTCATGGTGTCAAAGTGCATGCAAAACTTAGTAAGGTGCATATGACACTTGATAAAGTGCATGCACCACTTAATGAGGTGCATATGACATTTTTGTGACACTTGCGACACTTAGGTGCATAATAGATGCGACACTTAAGTGTGACATTTTGGTGTGTTACAAATTTAGGTTGAGCATTCATTCATGCATATCATGGATGGTATCATGTAATGATTTACTTGCATATTCAATATGGCTTATCTAGATTCCATCCTTATCTCTTAGATGACTTAGAGTGAGCATTCATGAAATATTTAACGGGTGTTGTTGCTTAAGACATTATTTTGGATTAATAATAGAACCCAATTAGAAATATTACATTTCATCATCATTATGTGTCTATAAAATTCTTGTTGCATTGTAATTTTCACCACATTTATTTAAACTATTAATTATTTTTGTTTAATTGATAATTAATTAATTACATATATTAATTAGTTACTACTAATTTAAAAAATATTATGATCAATAATAATTGTTATTATTATTATTTTGGAAATTGTTATTTTAAAATTTATTAAATATTGATGAGATTGACTATTAGTACACATTTAATTTATGCACTAACCATCAATCAATTTTACAACATGAAATAAAAAAAACCATGTACATAAACATATTGATTATGAAATTTCAATTTAAATTGAGAAATAACCATGTATTTATTTATTTATTTCCTTCAATAGGTGGCACATTGCCACCCTAGAGAATTGTGGACCTTGTATACAACATTGCATGAAAAATATCCACACATATAACAAAATGTATCTAATCAATCAAAAGTCAATTTAGTTATTGCCAATTTCCTCATCTTTTTTTAGCCCTCTTCATCCTCACTTTTTAATAACATGATAAAGAACATGAATTCAATAAAATAATGAATTATAATGTTTATATAGATAATAAAGTGCACATAAGTTAAACTTTTGGCATTACTCTCTGATACCCTTGAACCAATCTTGTCATTATCGATATGGAATGATATAATAATAATTCAATTAATTGAATAATAAATTTGACTATATGTAAGTTTAAAAAATTAACGCATTGAACAATTAATTACAAGAGTCATTAGAGGAGGTCGGTGTGTCGGGGTGGGTGGGTATGGAAATATAATCTTAGAGTATGCAAGGGGATGGTAATAACCACTAATAATGAATCATAAACATTATCTATCATGCAAGTTTGATTGAGCTAAAAATAAAGAGGTATGAAAAGAAATAGTGGTTGTCGACTCATTGGTGATCACTCATGTCCTCAAGTTTAGAAATCCACTTGTGAATGTAAATATTGATAGAATAATCCAACAAGCCATTTATATAGGTCTAGAACTTGACCAAGTAGCATTTTTATAAGTATTAATAAGGTTCAATGTTGAATTAGATCCAAATCCAAACATTGGGGTTAATCTGCATAAATAAATAGATTGGTTAAAGGAGGGAGGGGAGAGAGATCATGTCCTTGTGCCCCCCCCATGAAGCTACAAGTTTTAAGAATGTGAGCACCCACTTGGTACACTCATCAATCCCTGAAGGTGAGGTGGATATTGCATTTAAATGGTGTCGTATCCACTCACTACTACATTTGGGATCAAATTCTGACATTTGAATGCATGTTTGAAGAATAGTATCAATTTTAGTGTTGAAAATCCATTAAATTTCATAAATTTGTTTCCTTTGTTAAATTGTTTCCTTTGATGAATGTCGCTATTTTGACATCCTAGGTGCAATTTTTATTAATTCGTGTTACAAGCATTTTTTAAGTTATACTAAGCGGGCCTAGTTAAGTTTTCCGAATTCAAAATTGATTATATAAACCTAGCATTAGTTAATCGACACACCTAGTAAAAGAATTTTGTCTCTAGATGAAAGTTAATGAGTATTTCATAATTTTTGCATTGATAGTATTTCTTTTTTTCTAAATGTATCCATGACAAAGAGACCCATATTAAAATTTACAACTAATATTTGAATTCTATATATGTAAAATTATTTGAATTCTGTTTTTGTTAGGGAGACAACACTAACTTTCGTATTGTTGCATGTTCCTAAAATTGGGGATTTAAATGTTGTTGCGTGTTCCTAAAATTGGTGATTGAAAATGTTATTCCCCTTGCATGAAATGCAAGTGGTTATAAAGAAGAATAATTAATAAGACAACAACTACAAAACATTGCTAAGAATTTGGGCACCTAGAAGGGGGAACAAATATCACATGATGGTAAGATACATGGAGTATATTGATAACACAAACACATAAAGAGAACCAAGATTGCATTGATAATGGGAAAACAAAAGATTTCTTATAAAGAGTTACAATCTAGTTGAGTCAATCCACTTTATGAATGTGGGATAGACCAAAAAGCACACTAAAGCGAAATAAAGCATAAAATCATAAAATAAGCTAAAGTCCAATTGAATTTATTAATGCCTATGTATAATATCTAATTGAACATTATAATATAATATTTACTTTAAAAACCTCCTTTAATTGTCAGTTAGCTACTAACTACACCATTCTTATCCTGGAAATTTTACATATTTTTTAGGACCCAAAGGCTTGGTGAAAATGTCTATAGTTATGGTCCTATGTGGTATAGTATTCCATCTCAATAGATCCATCCCCTACAAGTTATCTAATGAAGTGGCAATGTATCTCATCATGCTTGGTACACTCATGTAATATTATATTCTTGGCTAGTTTGAGCACCTTGATTATCGCATAGTACGGATGTTGGCTTTGTCTTATGCATCTTCATGTATGAAAGCATCCTCCTTAGCCAAACTGCCGCACATGATCCTTTCATTTATCCTTGATAATTGGATTTCACCAATGAAATGGCTACTACATGTTGCTTCTTGTTGGTCCATGTGACTACACACATACCAAGGCTGAAAAAATATCTAGATTTTGATTTTCTATATCCACACAACTTGCCCAATCTAAATTTGTAAAGCCACACAACCTAGGGTATTTGATTCTATTGTAAAAAATTCCAAATTCAAGTGTCCCTTTAGATATCTCAACACTCTCTTTGTTGAAATCCAATGCTCCACCTTCGACACTATCATAAATATGGAATTAAATCTCACGATGTAACTCAAATTAAACCTATTAATGGGTTTTAATGTTCCGTAGTTAGCTTAAAGTGTAGAAACCTTCATGAATATTATTGATTCCTAAAATGCTAACCATAAAATGTTTAGTGATATTTTTATAAAAATATTAAAATTTATAAGTATTTTATATAGTTTTTGTTAGCACATAGGATGTATAGGGGTCAAATTTTTTAATTTTCTAGGTTTGAGTCATATGGTATTTTTTTATTTTAGGTTTTGAGTCATGTCTTATGTCAATAAATTATGTTTGATTCTTTCATGAGTAAATAAATCTGACTTTGTCTATGAAAGAGTCTTGGTGTCATGATAGTGGTCATCATAATGAGAGAAATAGGGGTAAGTATTGGTCACACCCTTGGTCTTAAAACTCATCATTATCATGTGTCTTGTCTCAAAAGGGGTGTGGAAATGTTCCTTTTGTCATATTTAACTATTTTAGGGTCAAATCATGTGTCAATTCAACCTACTGCAAACTCATCTGAAAGTTCACAGTGAATCAAGAAAGGACAACATGCACTAATCACATATCATTATGCTTTGGAAAGGTGGCAAGCGGTATCTTATTATTTTCAGTTCCACTTGTTCATCATGTTCTTCAAGTCGGTTTCAAGAGGCAAGTTTGTCAATTTTAATATAGCGCACTGCAAACTTGATTGTGCGCTACAAACTAAAGGATCGTGTTGTGAATCCTCTATTTTACACATAATTACCACGGATTTTTGCATGATTGCAGCCTCATCCAGTTTATGTTTTTTTATTTCCTCTCATATCCTACTTTCATTCATTGCATTCCCACATTGTTTCTATACATGAATACTTCATTTAGTAAATCCTAATTTGTGCAAAATTCAAATCAACACCCCTAAATATTCATGTTTTCATCATACATCTCATAACAACTGTTATAAAAGGGTAAAGGGTTTTCAAACATCTATCATGGATAGTCATCAAGGTGAGAAGGTTCACAAAGGGGGATAAATTTTCAGGGTTGAGCCCCATGACCTGCAACTTATAAATTTTAAACCATTTTTCAAGGAAGCATTTCAAAGAGTGGGATGCCTCGTTTTTTGTGAGAAGATGCAGAGAGGAAACCATGAGGTTGTAGCAGGAATTAACAAAGGTTTTTAAGGTTTATTACATAGTTTTGGCCACAACTGATATGTTTTAAAGACAAAATGACACCTACAGGAAATTCCACAGCGCATTCTGCAGAGGCATTGTGAACTGCTAAATTAAAACAGTTTGCAACAAACTAATAAGCAACAAAATCATATTTTCATCATATATTGAAATATATGAATGGATTTTTTCTGAAATTGTTTGTGGAGGAGAAACATAATGTATTTGATTTTCTGACAAAAAATCAGCCTAACCCATTTCATCGTTTGGGAGAAAAGTTGAAAACATAACCTATAGGAAAGTTTGCAGCGAATCCTGCAATTGCGCTACAAACTCTAACAGTATGATAAATCTGAGTTGTAGGAGGGATGCCACTTGTCTAAGGAGGTTCAAATGGTTTCCTAGGAGGTATTTAGACATGAGGTATTGGGACATGAGGGACAAGAACCAAAAAATAGGAGCTAGGTGGATTTTCTCTTCGCCTTGTTGTAGCAACTCCTAAAGAAAAGGGAATCCAATGCAACCAATTTGGATTTGACCTATTTAGAGTAGGAAGGAATGATACAATATAGATAGAAGTATTTTTTTTCATGAAAGGGTTCAGTTCATGATCCAAGAGAGTAGAGAACTTGAGGAGTAGTTTAGCTGCTTATTTGTAACCCCGAGGGCATGTTTGTAATCACATTTTCTTCCATTAAATATTCATGAGAGTTGTTTATCAGATTGTATTCTTTGTTTTCCATTTATTTTTTGATCCTCTTTCTTGAATATATTACAGGTATTGAATATCAATGGTTTTCCATGGGTGGTAGAATTCATGAGCTACAAATGATTTGCAGTGATTGCATCCTTTCACGATTTATGTTCAGGTATTCTTTTAATTCATTTTGCATAGAGGATCGTTGCTTGATGCATATTTTTCTTAGTGTCATCTACTCCATTCTTCTATTCATCATTACATAACCCTTTTTTATGGTATGAAAATTGATTTCCTTTGATCTGTAGGGTGTTTATGACTCCATGCCCAATGGAATGTCTCTGCAGACAATATGTTTCCCTCTTTCTTTCTCTTTCTTGTTGATCCACCAACCATAAAATTGATTTAATTATTCAAATTATGATTGGTATTAGTCTTACATCTACAACAATCTAGGTGTGACTTCTAATGCTAACATTTTTGGCATCATTTTCGGGGACAAATTTGAAGATATTCCCTGGGTTGTACGGTAAATATTACTACAAGTTATTGATGGTGAGCACATATTGGTGACATAACATACTGCAATTTTTCTCCATGACAACTCCACACATTTGAAAAACTTGCTAGTGATTCAAATCAAGTTACATGACTCCACTGAGGAATGATATCAAACAGAAAATGGAAGGAAGACACAAGAAGTCTAGGTATCAATATATAAGTTTTCTTCAAGAGCTCATATTATTTTTTATCAGTTATTTCTTGTCCTTTCCTTCATATATGAGGAGAATCACCCTTTTCTTTGTTTACTCTGATGACCATAATCCTACTATTGTATATCCCTCTTTGAAAGAAGAAGGTATGCATTATTCTTACATAGTTGATGTTGGCCCTAGTCCTTCATAAGAAACATATGAGAACAATGTTTGTATTTAAATCCTTCCCAACCATAATCATCTATGTAACCATGTGAATGACACAACTGATTCACCACCTTCTATGATCATAGTACCATCTTCTACCACCACTACTGGAATTTGCAATCAATCCATTTAACCTCACTTTTAGCCTACTAATGTTCATTCCAGAAAAAGAGAAAAAATGTTTAAACCCTTAAAACTGCCATCTACTCTTCATCCTTACCCTCCCAAGTTTTTATAATATATACCTCTTTTTGTTGGAGAAGATCATATTATAATTGAGAATCATTTGGGATATTTTCATAATGTCATTGACAATTTGGAAATTATGCATGAGGATGTTGTTATGAGGTTATTTGCCAAATATTTCGTTGGAGATGTTGCTTTGTGGTTGTTATAACCCTAATTTGCACCAGACATGCTTACCTGGCATCAGGCCATCTCAGATTCCTTCTTTTCCAAAACACTGCTAAACAACTCTTTAAAAAACCTCTTTTATAAGGGCCCACATGCCCTACTCCATTACTGCACGCGTGTACACACTAGCTGACCTAAAACAACCCACGTGGACCTACAAAAGCCCGAAAAAAGGAAATTTTCCGACATAACACACAACTTTAGGTGAGTTAACTGAAACTCCCGGCCATGGATGGTCGAGGGTTCGTAAAAATACCTAGCTTCTTCTAGCCTATAAAAGAAGGGTTAGAGATCCCATTTGGAAGAGGAAAATAATAGTAAAGAAACTCTACCCAATTGTACATTCCCATTGTCCCAACCCTTTAGCCATCCTTGTGCAAAGAGAGATACAGAGAAAAGAAGTTGGAGGACGTTTAATGAGGAGCCCAGGATCAGGTTCACAGAGCGATGGCTAGTCTCGACATTGTAAGTTGATTCATTAAAGTTAATAATAAAGAAATGTTTTTCCCGTCCCACTATATGAGTTCTGCATAGTTTAGTGAATATATGTTTGAATCTCTAACCCATTAATCTGTAGAACAAATGCATGTAAAGTTTGTTGCTTGTTTTGTATGCAGGTCAGTCTTGAGAGGATAGTTGCTAACAAGTGATCAAGCGTGAAGAAGGATCGGCATCGAATGTCAAGGACAAGCTATGTTTGTTTAAACCATGTATTTTCTTAAAAGAAATGGGGATTAGGTCTGGGACGATGGTAGAAAGTAGGATTCTTTCAGTCTTATCTGCATGCATAATATAAACCTAAATGCTAGTTCGTAGGGGGGATTTCCCACCAAAACAGAATTGGCAACCATACTGAAGAAGTCTCTAGGGTTCCTAGAAATATTTTTGGGTATTTTTAAAAGACTGGTTTTCTTTCCTGTTTTTTGAAGTTTTTGCAAAGTCCGAGCTAACAGAGATTCTGGTCTTCCATACCAGATATCTCTGTTTCTTTGCTTGACTGTATTTTTTTTTTAGACACACAGAGGTACATGTGGCTTGTATAAGGTCTGCACACGTGTACCCATGCCCTACTTTCTTACAGCCCATGTGTAAACGCTAGTTGAAGAAGTAACAATAGCATGTATGATTCCAGAAAAGTTTTGAGGCAGTCATCCTCTTCCCTGTCAGAATTAGTCATTCTCAGGGGTTTTCTAGAACTCTTTCTAGTCTTGGTTGTTTGTAGAATATAGCTTAGGGTTCACCTCAGATTGGTTTGTTCTACGATTTTTTCCTTACATTGTTTTCTTTTTTCTATTAAAGAAAGTGTCTAAGCCTTCAAGAGATCCTGGTTCTCATTATCAGTGGTCTCTTCTTGTTTTGGATTGTCTGTTTTTAATTCGTTTCAATTTTTTAGAGATACACGCGGTCTGTATAAGGCCAACACGCGTGTACATGCCCTATGGCTCTACACAACTCGCGTGCACACGTTTGTTGTTGAATTGTCAGCAGTGTGCTTGTGAAGGATAGTTTTTGTTGAGGGTGAGGCAGTCATCCTTTCCCTTGACAAGAGTTATACCCCTCAGGTTTTTGAATCTCTATCCTAGCAGTCAGTAGCTTGGATTTGATCTCAGCCATAGCTTTCTTTTTCCATTTAAAAGTTTTCATCAAAATTTTCTTTAGGGTTTTTAGACAAGTGTGAGAGTCCCTTTTTAAGTTGCTATTGTGTGATTTCTTGAAGTGATTCTTTGCGATCTATGATTAGGCCAAAAGTTTTTCTTGGTTTTTGACTTGTTGATATTTTTCCTTTTTGCTTTGTGAGCATTCAAATAAAAAAAAAATCTTTCATTTGTTTGGTTGAAAAGTGTTGTTTTGCATTAGTAACTAGGGAAAAGTATTTTCTTTCATAAGTTATTGCCAGTTTACTTAGATCGTAAGTAGATTGTAGTCGAGTGAAATCCTTCTTTAAGTTTGCTATTCAAAATATCTTAGAAATTTTTTAAAAAAATTTGAAAAGTTGTTGAAAATTTGCGTTAAGTGAAGGTTTTTTGTTTCCAGCTTTCTGTTCATTTTTTACTTTCGTATGTCAAACATCACTAGTTTCAATTTCACAACCTTTGACATAAGACAAGCCATAAAATTAACGCTAAATCTAAAATTCATTAAACTTTTATGTTTGTAGGGTTAACCAACTAGTTCAGGATTAGGGCCTTGGATTAGGTTGGAGAGGAAACTCTTCAAGGCCATTAAAATCAAACATTGGAGTCTGAATTAGGGAGTGTGAAAGTCCAGTATCGTGAAAGTTATCCGAGACCTCCCTCTAACACAGGGGATAAACACAAGGTTGCATGCGGAAAGGTAGTGGAGATAACTCCTCCAAAGCTGGACCAATCGTAGTGGAGAACACATATAAAGGGCTTGTTTTGGGATTCCATCGACTGCATTTGTCACGGGGCTTCGTGGGTCTCGAATCCATTCGAGGTCCTCAGTTGTCTTCCAGACCATTTTCTTTCGATACCCTTGACAATTTTTGGGCTCAACACCCTTCTCATTATGGTCTACCCAACTTTTGACTGTACCTGCCTGGTGACTATTCGCGCACTAGCAACCTAGTTGCTTATATTTTTAGGGACATACATAGGTGACTGTGGGGGTATACCATGGTACCTAGGATAGACATCGGGCCACACTTTGCAGAGTATACCTGGAGGGTTCTTTCGTGTTCGAGTTGCACTTGCACCGGTAAGTTTCTCTAGTGTTGGTTGTTGTAACTGTTCTTCCAATTAGTTTAGTGTTTGCTTGTCTTATCCTGTAGGGACATTTTAGTGCGTGTTGTTTTTGAATGGTTAGACTGTCCTAGAGTGTCTTTGATCTTCTCACATAGTGGAGGATCATGAGCTCCGCCGGTCATGAAGGCTTCAGGGCCTATCATCGATTACACTGGAGCCACCCCCACCACCACTAAGGCAAAAGCTAGACCAACAAGGGTATTTTGAAGCGACCGGGTCACACGAAATTGTGCCCGATCAACATCCGGAGGAATAAACTATTTTAGACTTTGGGGCGCAAGCTCTTGGTCCAACTGAAACCTCCACCACTGATATTTCAGCACCCACCACCGTACCGGTTCATCCTTACGAGTGCCAGACAATGTCGCACGCAACAATGGAAACAAATGTTGTTACTCCTTCTAGGAATTCTTCAATTCCCACTACAGTTGTCACCACAGGAGAGTTTCCACCTCCTAACCCATCGTCACTGACCCGAGCCACCATGGTCTCGACCACCTCTACATTGCACAGTGGTCTGATCTCGTCTCTGGCGGCGGCCACAATCCCTTTCCAACCAAGTGCGACAGGCCCTCCATTCTCATATGAGATGCCTAGTTCAGGTACAAGTCCTGTACTTTCCTACTCCTCTTCATAGACTTCAGGTTTGGGGGTAGGGAGCTCTAACGTTCCTCTACAAGGACACATGGGGGGCACTCCTTCTCCTTTTAATGCTTTCCCTTACGGAGGAGGTCATATACCTCCTTTTTCCCCTTCGCTCGATGGCACGCATCAACAATCCACTGGGCCACTTGCACACCATAGTTTACTTGGAGCGGGGAGTCAAGGACCACCTTCGCATAATATGCTGGTAGGTTCGACACCATTTTCTTTGTTCGGTGCATTTGATAACATCACCTTTTCGTCATCTACTTTCCCAACTAGGGACAACCCCGGTTTCAGACAACCTATTCCTATGCAGGATACTATTCCTGCATAGGGGGCACACCCAGGAACTTCTTCCGCATCAGGGCCTTGGAATTCTTGGCAGGGATCCGTTCCCTCATCAGGAATGTCGATCTGGGGTAATTCTTTTCATAATCAATGGAACCTCGGACAAAGTACTATGCCTATCCCCACGGGACCGACATGGAGCAAACCTTCCCAAAGTCCTTCAAATGTAATGCATGCCCAACCATCTATGTCCTATTTTGGAAATTAGCCGATGATGTCTCCTCACATGCAAAATCCATATGATGGACATGGCCATGGTTTTTACTAGAACCCCGACTAGCAGCCAAACTTTTCCTAGCAACCTGGTGCTAGTCAAACTCCATGCTCCTTTTTCCCAGGTTATCACCAACAACCCAAACTACCTTTCCTGGCAACCTTGCATTTGTCATATTTGACAAGGCTGTTGAATGACCCTATCTGTCACGATCTGCGTTGGCCTCTTATGCTGACGAAGTTTCCTTCGGACATACCAAAGTTCGAAGCTAATCCTAACAAAGATTCAGGCGATCATGTGACTACCTTCCACCTTTGGTGCTCATCTAACTCGTTGAAATATGACTCCGTACAGTTGCGATTGTTTCAACATACTCTCATTGGGAGTGCTGCAAAATGGTACATTGAGCTCGACCACTCAAGATACTCTTCCTTTAGCAAATTGGCAATGGAATTCCTAAACCACTTCCAATTACTTGTGAGATACGACGTTGGCATAGAATTGCTGCCCAATTTCTCATAGACGAAAGTGGACCATAGCTTGGATCACATCTGAGAATGGAGACGCTGGAAGATTTTAATTAAGGTACCAGTCCCACCAACATTCATTCTTGAGTGGTTCCTTAATTATTTGGTCCCACAATTGTCCAAAGACGTCGCGACGTCGAGAGTATTTTCCAAAGAAGACGCCATCATGAGAGCTCAACAACTTGAGCTCATTTATTCTCAGTCTGGTTTATTATACGAGATCTTGCTAGATGCACCACGCTCAATACTTGATAAAACCAGATAGAGAGCTAGACCACATGCTGATGGTATTTTTGGTTCAGCACAAGAAAAGCCCATTGAGCAACTTACAAAGAAGTTACAATAGTTGTCTATACAACACACAGCGGCCAGCCAAACTACTGCTTTGGCTACTCCCCCTACCAAAACGTCGGATGTACACACAGTGCAATCGACTAATCCAGAGGAAAGAAAAAACAATGAAAGAAGGGTAGGGGGGATAAGAAACCCACTGATAATGCTGGCGGGGGAAATACTGAAAAACAGAAGGCAAGGTATCCATGCAACTTGTGCGTAGAAGACCACCAGACCCATGTATGTCCTCGACTTACAGAAGCCCAAAAGTTTGTGATGCAGCAACAACTTGTTGTGTTAACCAATCCGTTTTGGGAAAAATTTAAGACAAGCCTCTGCAATCACAGAAGGGGGCAGCCAAGGACCCTCTCTGTCTTCGACCAACCGTGCATCTGTGAATGTATATATGGTGAAGGGTGATGATTTTATATTGACTAGAGCACATGACTATAGTAAACCAAGTACTTCTGAGAAGGGAAAAGAAGTTGAACTCCCATCTCTTCCTCTACATATTGAGAATACTTTGGGTGAAACAATGACATGCATCCCAAAAGGTGCGTTCAAAAAAACTTCTCATAACCCAAACGCAAAGGTCGCCCATAACTATTCTGTGGTGGACGATTTATCTCAAACCCCTTGTGCGATGTCCTCTTTGGAGGTCCTCCAAAGCTGGCCTTCCCAGAGGATATCTTTGTTAACCGCTCTAGGATCTACCGAGACTTGTAATCCGGGTACCATCATGCTAGATACAACCGACTTAAAACTTCATCTGCCATACCACGTAGCATTTCAGATAGTAGTGGCTCATCCGATGAAAAATTTTACTCGCAATATTTTCCACACGGTGGTTGATGAGGGTATCTCGACATGCGTTATGTCGTTGGCATGTTGGAAGGCCATTGGCCATACCATTTTGTCTCCGTCACCCACTCTTCTCACTGCTTTCGACGATCGTTCATTTTGACCACATGGTATCATTCCCTCTTTTCCTATGCAGTTAGGAGGGAAGACCGTGTGTGTCGAGGTAGAGGTAGTCGATTCACCCTTCGACTATAACCTCTTGTTAGGGAGGAGTTGTACTTATGCCATGCAAGCTGTGGTTGCTACAGTTTTCTAGGTTTTGTTGTTCCCACACGAGGGCCGGATTGTGACCATTGATCGATTGTCTTTCTCCAGACCTGACCCTTCATTGGGGGAATCCACGGTCCCGATGATTGATAATCCTTAACCAGGGGTGGTCAATGTAGGGGTTGGTTTGTGCCCATATTTGATGGGTACCTTCGATTACCCGCCCCCTCAAGGCGATATCAAGTTTATATCCAATCACCATAAGGTTGAGATTTTTCAAGTTTCTTCATTCTGCATGACTTACTTCGATGATCCGTGGATAATTCCTTCCCCATCGGTCACGATGGATGGGACAGGGCACCCGCGCATGTCCATTCCCTTATCTGCAATTGAAGTAGCATACTCTTTAGTCCAGCAAGCTTCAGCCAATACTGATCCAACTCCTTCACAAGAGTTCTATCCTCTTCTAGAGCCTATTTGGGCTCAGGGTTATCTCATTGACATTGATTCATTAGACTTAGTCTTGCCCTCTGATGAAGCTATAATTGAAGCAATGACTAGTCTGGAAAAACCCTAGGAAGATATTCATCACAGATCATACTTCCTCCCAGAGTTAAGAAGAATTCAAGGCGGAGAATTCACCTTGACTATGACTAGAGATAGGTCTTGTCCTATTAATCCTTTAAATACACACGAGGTCTATGCTGAGGGTAATATGGAAACCATCATTGAAACCATATAGATCAATATCTCCAGAACCCCTGGCATTGTAGACAATGTTTTCCTCGGAGTATACTGCTCCCCTGAGGAGATACCCTACATCGACCCACAAAGTGTCGATCATGAGCTGACTTTGTTGTTTTTCAAGCTCGCTTTGAGATCTGAAAGCAACATTCGACGAGACTGCATTTATGATTTTCGATCTCTTCCGGATTAACTGAGAAAAGTAACCTCTACGGGTCTTCTTTTAAGCCCTTTTCAGACCCTCTAAACATGAAAAGATTGTCGAGCAATCTTGTGGCCTTTCACGCTAATTAAACTGAAATTTGAAGTCACGTATGTTTCGTGGTAGTTTACCCCTTTTTCGGTTCGGACGGTCCACTGTACGAACAAAGGTATACTCTATGGAACTTCAGTTCTCTAGAAGAGTACTCTCATGTATCATTTTAACCCTTTTTCGGGCTTGAGGGACTAAATTTACGAAAAAGGAACCTCCACGGAGTCCATAGTTAAGCTCTTTTCAGACTCCCTAAAATTGAAAAGATCGCCGAGTGACCTTATTCTCTCACACTCATTAAACTGGTCTAGAAGAACATTCTTGACGGAGTCCATAGTTTAGATTTTTTCATACTCCTTAAAAATGTCTCTTTTCCCTGAACATCCCTGTGTTCCGTATGCTTGGAACTAGTATATTTGCAACACTCGATCCTCCTTTGTAACGTAACATTATTTTATTTGTTTTCCAAAATTATTGAAAAAAGACAAAAAAAATATCAAATATACCCCAAAAAAGAAGAAGGGAAAAGTATTTTCTTTATTGGAAGCATAATGAGTTGCCCTTGGATAAAGCACGTCTGTCCATTTGTTCATCAAACCCTGGGATTTAATATGACCTTAGGAAGCTTTTCTTGCTACATAGAGTTGTGTCCTCCTCCATTTTGTTATTCTTCCAAACATATGGGGAGTTTGCGTTGCCTCCTGCCTCGTAAACTTATGTTAATGCCATGTTGCCTGAGTCTCATCATTTTTCGTGCGGTTGTCCAAGGGAATTTTATCACCAAGCTCGAGTTGGCCCCTCTGCAGTTTGTCTCTTTCCCTCATACTCGGCCATCCTGAATGTCCAATTAAGTCCTTGCTCGAAATCAATGAAGCCTTCAGTCCGATCATCAAGTTTATCTAGTCCAGGACCGATGAGCCGTCAAAGACCTCTGGGTAGTAAATTCGTACACTCATATTACACTCCTACCTGAGTTTTGAAGATTTTTTGAAGTTGTTGCTCGAGCTCTAAAGATCTCATCTCCAACCATCAGGTTGTATCAGCTTCTAGAAGATGGATACTCTATACGTATATCTTTTTGATTTCGAGATGTAGCTCCGTTGTGTATTGTTCGTGGCTACACTTTATATAGTTATTTGACATGGATCTACAGTGTATTTGATTGGTAGCCATGATTATATTTTATCCCGAGCATGGGTATTCCCACCTCGGTGAGACATTTGTTATTTTGTAGACGACGCCTCCCGGTTCCTGGTCCCTGGGCTCACCTGTTCGGCACTTCAGTAAAGATTGGTAATGTATTTCGGCCATTAGATTCTCTTTTGACCTCACACATTAGGGGGCGTCTGTTATAAACATAATTTTCACCAGACATGCTTACCTGGAATCAGGCCATCTCAGATTCCTTCTTTGCCAAAACACTGCTGAACAACTCTTTAAAAAACCTCTTTTATAAGGGCTCACATGCCCTACTCCATTACTGCACGCGTGTACACACTAGCTAACCTAAAACAACCCACATGGACCTACAAAAGCACAAAAAAAGGAAAGTTGTCGACAGAACACACAGCTTTGGGTGAGTTAACTGAAAATCCCGACCATGCATGGTTGAGGGTTCATCCAAATACCTAGCTTCTTAAGCCTATAAAAGAAGGGTTAGGGGTCTGATTTGGAAGAGGAAAATAATAGTAAAGAAACTCTAACCAATTATACATTCCCATTGTCCCAACCCTTTAGCCATCCTTGTGCAAAGAGAGATACAGAGCAAAGAAGTTGGAGGACATTTGAAGAGGAGCCCAGGATCAGGTTCGCGGAGCAGTGGCCGATATTGACATTGTAAGTTGATTCATTAAAGTTAATAATAAAGAAAGGCTTTTCCCGTCCCACTATATGAGTTCTTCATAGTTTAGTGAATATATGTTTGAATCTCTAACCCATTAATCTGTAGAACAAATGCATGTAGAGTTTGTTGCTTGTTTTGTACGTAGGTTAGTCTTGAGAGGATAGTTGCTAACAAGCAATCAAGCGTGAAGAAGGATAGACATCAAACGTCTGGAACAAGGTATGTTAGTTTAAACCATGTATTTTCTTAAAAGAAATGGGGATTATGTTTGGGACGACGGTAGAAAGTAGGATTCTTTTGGTCTTATTTGCATGCATAATATAACCCTAAATGCTAGTCCGTAGGGGGATTTCCCACCACAACAGTGGTTTAAAAATATAGAGGCTGGTTCCATTGGTTCGTGGGATGAGTTGTTTGGTGCATTTTCATGGTACTGGGTAGAGAAAATATATCTTGACCAATACTTATTTGGTTTTTATGATTTGAAAAGAGGGGAGGATGAATCTCTTTCTATTTTCAATAGGAATTTTTATATTTTTTATTAAAACATGCCTTTAGATATCTGACCTCCTGAAATTGTTTCCATATTGTGTTATGTAACAACTCTTCATCCATATTTGTCTCTTCTTCTCCTAGAAAGGATTTATTTCACCTTGTAGCAAATGTTCATTGATGCTCAAGAGGTTGAGGATAATCTCGGAGCATGTGGAAAATTTTCAGATCAAGTTAAGGATGAGGAATGGAATGCAGATAGAGATGACAGTGAACATGAACAAAAAGGATGCGATGAGAAGGAGTTGGTAGAGCATCATGTTGAGGAGCAAGTTGTTGTCTCTAATTTTGTTATTTATGATCTTCAAGAAGCATTTGGTTTATCTGTATATGATGAGTACAATGACTATGACGAGGTTGATTTCCAAAAAACATCAGCAATCTCCTTTCATCTAGAAAATGATTATTTTAAACAGACTTATGAAAGAATTAAGCCCATTTATGAACAGTTATAACCTCTATCATAGGGAAAATTGTGACTTAGTTGGAGCTAATTCATTACCCTTATGATTTTCTTCATTTAATATTTTGAAATAAAAAATTGAAGTTGCTTATAGAGAAGAGAGAGTTGAGATGCAAAATCACACAAGTTTTTTGGAACATAATGATAACATTATAAGTCAACGACAACATTTCCACGTTCTTTGTGATCCTATGGTTCTCTATATGGAGAATTTTATTGTGGTTGAAATGTATGATAAGGAAAATAATCAGACTGTTGTCATTTTTTCTGAGAATGATCTTGCATTTGAAAACTTAGAACAAGAAACAACATCATATGAAGAAAATTATATAGTGAAGAAAGAATCTTGTATGTTACTATATACTTTTGAACATGAAGGAACTATAAACACATGTTTCCCTTTCCTTTTTATCGATCAACAAGTGGTATTCACGCATATTCTTCAAGATCCTTTTTCTTTTCTATTGGAAACATCAAAGAAAGAGACCTTTATGAGTTACCTAGAATCACTCAATGGAATTGGTTCTTCAAAGAGGATGAGTTTTGACATTGGATTTAATTTTCAATTTGAATTTCCATTAAGTAGAGTTATGCAAATAATTCAATCAATATACAATGTCCTTTCATGGATGCACTGGATTTTTTATTTCACCTAATTAAGTATCTCAAAGATCAGGTTAGAAGTAGGGGAATAAGCTCATCATACAAGTATTTTTGTTTATTTTAGTTTCTTGGTTTGCAATAGGTCAACAATAAGACTCCATAGCCCAATATATAAGGAACTGGATCTACAATGTTCTTGGAGCCTCACAAGGAGGTATCCAGCCCCTATGGAGCTAGATGTTAGCACATAGGATGTCTAGGGGTCAAATTTTTTAAGTTTCTAGGTTTGAGTCATAGGTTTTTTTTTTTTTTTTTTTTATACGGTTTTGATTCATGTCTTATGTCAATAAATTATGTTTGATTCTTTCATAAGTAAATAAATATGACCTTAGTCCATGAACGATTCTTGGTGTCATGATAGTGGTCATCATCATGAAAGAAATAGGGGTAAGTATTGGTCACACCCTTGGTCTTAAAACTCATCATTATCATGTGTATTGTCTCAAAAGGGGTGTGCAAAGGTTCCTTATGTCATCTTTAACCATTTGAGGGTCAAATAATGTGTCAATTCGACCTACTGCAAACTCACATGAAAGTTCGCAACGAATCAAGAAAGAACCTCTTGAACTAATCACATATCATTATGCTTTGGAAACATGGCAAGGGGTATATTATTGTTTTCGATGCCACTTATTCATAAATTTCTTCAATTCGTTTTCAAGAGGAAGGTTTTTCAATTTGAATATAGCGTGCTGCAAACTTGACTATGCGTTGCAAACTGAAGGATCGCGTTGTGAATCCTTTGTTTTACACATAATTGCCACGATTGTTTCCTGGTTGTAGCTTCATCCAATTTAGGATTTTATTCTTTCCTCTCATCTCCTACTTACAGTCCTTTCTTTCTCACACTATTTCTATACATGAATACTTCATTCATTAAATCCTAAATTGTGAAAAAATCAAATCAAAAACCCTAAATCTTCTTGTTTTCATCATACATATGATAACAACTATTATAAAAGGGTAAAGGGTTTTCAAACAAATATAATGGATATTCATCAAGGTAAGAAGGTTCACAAAGGGGGAGAATTTTTTAAGGTTGAGCCCTATGACCCGCATCTTATAAATTATGAACCATTTTTCAAGGAAGCATTTCAGAGAGTGGTCTGCCTGGGTTTTTGTGAGAAGATACAGAGAGGACACCATGAGGTTGTAGCAGGCATTAAAAACGTTTTTAAGGTTTCTTGCACATTTTTGGCCACAACTTATATTTTTTGAAGACAAAATGACACCTACAGGAAATTTCGTAACGCATCCTACAGAGGCAATGCGAACTGCAAAATTAAAATAGTTTGCAGCAAATTAGTAAGCATCAAAGTTGTATTTTCATCATATATTGCAATATACGAACTGGGTTTTTATGAAATTGTTTTTTGAGGAGAAAAATAATACATTTGACTTGATGACCAAAATCAACCCGACCCAGTTTGTCATTTGGGATAAAAGATGAAAACATCACCTATAGGAAAGTTTGCAATAAATCCTCCAATTATGTTGCAAATTCTAACAGTCTGATAAATCCGAGATGTAGGAGGGATTCCACCTATCATAGGGGGTTAAAATGGTTTCCTAGGAGGTATTTGGATATGAGGGACATGTTCTCTATCACTAGATAAATAAGCATGACCCGTTTCAAAAGGAATTTATCCCAATAGACAAGATCCAAAAAATAGGAGCTAGGTGGATTTTCTCTTCACCTTGTTGTAACAACTCCTAGAGAAAAGAGAATCCAATACAACCACTTGGAATTCAGCCTCTTTAGAGTAGTAAGGAATGATACATTATAGATAGAAGTTGTTTTGTTAATGAAAATGTTTAGTTCATGATCCAAGAGAGGAGAGAGCTTGAGGAGCAGTTTAGTTGCTTATTTGTAAGCTTGGCGACATGTTTCTAATCACATTTTCTACCATTAAAGATTCATGAGAGTTGTTTATCAGTCTGTATTCTTTTTTTTCAATATATTTTGTCAACCTCTTGCTTGAATATATTGCAGGTATTGAAGATCAATGGTTTTCCATGGGTAGGAGAATTCATGAGCTGCAAAGGATTTGCAGTGATTGCCTCCTTTCATGATTTATGTTCAAGTATTCTTTTAATTCATTTTGCAGAGAAGATCACTGCTTGATGAATATTTTGCTTAGTGTCATATACTCCATTCTTTTATTCATCATTACATAGCCCTTCTGTTTGGTATGAAACTTGATTGTCTTTGATCTGTAGGTTGTTTATGACTCCATGCCTAATGGAATGTCTATGCAGGCAGTTTGTTTCCCTCTTTCTTGTTGATCCACCAGACATCAAATTTATTTGATTATTCAAATTTTGATGGGTATTAGGATTACACCTACATCAATCTAGGTGTGACTTCTAGTGCTAATAGTTTCTAGAAAATTTTGGTGATTTTTAAGGTAAAGTACATTTATGCTATAAAATTTTGGTTAATAAAATGGAAATTGGCAAATATATTTTTTTAGAGAAAAAAAATGTGGAAAATTATCCCATGGGTGAAATTCAGCCACTGAAATTTTCCCTATACCTAGTTGTTGTAAGATATGTCAAGCTCCCCACTAGCTTCATGTAGAATGACTCATTAAATTCCTTAGAGTCATTCTTGGTTGAAAGATTCAACCCATTCTCCATAGGTGTAGATGATATTTTTCAATCTATTATTATAAACATGTCAAGCAAACTCTTGACATATTTTGTTTGTGTGACAAACATTTTTCTACATGTTCACCAAAATTCTACACCAAGTGAGTAATTTAAGAGGCCTAGATTAGCCATTTCAAAATATTTACTCGTATTGTATTTGATATGTTCAATAGAACTTTCCTCTGTACCTATGATAAGTTTGTCATCCGCATAAATGACCAACATAATGATATAATTACCAATTCTAATTTTGACGTATAGATTGGAATTTGAAGGACTTTCCTAGAACCCTATTCATCCAAGTGCATGTGAATCTTAATGTACCATGGACAAGGTTCCTACTTTAGGACATATAGATCCTTCTTAATTCTACAAACAAGATTATCCTTCTATGGAACCTGAAACCCTTATGGTTGATGCATGTAGACCTCTTCCTCTAAACCTCCACTGGGGAAGGCACTATTCACATCCATCTAATGAACCTTCTAGAAAAATTGTGTTTCCATAGATATAACTAATTATATGGTGTTGATCTTTGTTGTAGGAGAATAGGTATCCTTATAGCCAATGCCTTCTTGATGAGAGAATAGTTTTGCAACAAACCATTCCTTATACTTTTAAAGTGTACCATATTCCTTGTACTTGACCTTTTACACCCATTTGTTGCCAATTCTTTTATTCCCTAGTGGAATATATGTGAGATACCAAGTCTAATTTGTCATCAAATTCTCATGTTCAACTACCATGACCTTCTCTTATTCACGTCCCCCTTTTTCCTCCTTAGACACCTGTGGCTCATATACTTCTTGAAGATTGGAAATAAGAGCAATGTTGATTGAACTAGGTTTCATGCTATGATTTCCCAATGAATGTCCCTCGATAATTTCATATATCAAAACATATCAAATGGTTTTGTTCCACCACTTTGGTCTTTTCTTGGGATATTCCCTATTGAAGATATCACCATGATCTGGGCTACTAGTACCTACATTGACAACATCAAAATCATATCATGGATACTACTCATGATCGTAATCCTCCTCCCTTTTAGGTGAAGCTACCTGAAGCTTGAAACCCTAATCCATAGCTGCAATAGGTTATTGTTCTAGTATTTTTATCTCTCAAGAAGTATAGAAATGTCCATCTTCCTCATCGACTATAACATATTTACTAAAAATCAACTGATTGGTTTTAACATCATCCAATTTGTAGGCTTTATGGTTGCCATTATATCCTGTGATAATCGATTTATTTCTCTTCAAGTCTAACTTGTTTATCTTCTCATATGGAATGCGAGAATAAGAAACAAAACCTGATACTTTAAGATGACTGACTCTGGGCTTCCTTCTAGAACATTTGTCCTCCATATTCTTATATTTTACTGTCATCATCAGATATCTATTCAACAAGTGTATTGTTGTGAACACTACTTCAACCCAAAACCTATTTGGAACACACTTGATCCGGATTATTTTCGGAATGAAATGAAAGCAAATAAATTGCAATGAAATACTCATGAAAATTGTCAGAAACAAAGAAATACAACAATACTTGATTTCTATTAATGAAATAATTGTAAAGAGATTGTAAAAATACAGAATGCAAGACTCGCTAGAATGGTGGCAGCTTTATCTCTGAGAAGAGATGTGATGGCTACGCTCATTCGCAAGAAAATGACTACAATGAGGCTCTAAAAGCCTTTTTATGATAAACATGAATGCCAAAACCTTAGACATCCAAAAACCTAACCCTAGGAGATGAAACATCAAAATTCATGTGGGCCATATTTGGGTAAGTTAGTACATTAACTTTTCGAGGTCGTAACTTTTGCATATGATCTTTTTTTTATCCGCATGATATCCCATTGGAAAGGTATTTTTGATAAATATGCATTATGTTGTCAAAATCTGACTCCATCTACAGTTTGATTGTGGCATGCCAAAAAATCATTGTTTAGGGCCCAAAAATGGCCCTATAAGTACAAAAAGATGTGTTGACATGAAAACTTCTAAAATAATCCAGTTGGATTAGGTGGGCGGCCACTAGTCTCCACCTCGAAGATGTGTAGGGATTCAGACAACGCCAAAAGTGTAGAACCCACAATTACAAAGAAGTACAGAAGAACATGTTGAATTAAAAACTAACAAGAGGACCTAGTTGGAATAGGTGGGCAGCCACCAATATCTACCTGGATCACTCCTCCCCCCTTAGGAAGAAATGGTATCCATTGCGTTGAGTTCCCAGGGAAGAGGGGACATTGTTTTCCGAATCTAAATCTTGGTGAGTTGCGTGCCTTGTTGGAGAAGTTGTGTTGTTTGGTCTGTGGAAGACTGTCACAAACCTATTGTTGGCAGGGTTGAATTTGTTCCACCAACCTATTGTCTCTAGATTTGACGAGGCATTGTGTAGGAACCATTGTAGGTGAAGAAACAATATATTATTTCTCTTCAGAAATATTTTTTTGTTGGATAGAAGGTGTTGAGGTTGCACTAGTTGTAGTAGTCTTCTTTGCATCCTTTGAGAAGATTGTGAAGAGGATGAATTTCATAGTATGAGTAATTAACTTGTGGCACTGTTTTGGTGGAGCAGTAGTCAGAACTAGCTCTGGTATCCTATAGAGCTGACCACCAAGAGTAATAATGAAACTATGGGGTATAGAATAATAGACATCATGACATTTCCACATATATGGTTGGCCCAAATAAAAATCACAAACATCAAGAGGGGAAACATCACACACTACCTCATCCTTGAAGGGATGGATGCCATAAGACAGGCAACACTGTTGGATGACACAAAGATCTCATCCCTGGTGAAGCCACCGGATGTTGTGTGGATGTGGGTGTGTTGTTTTCAACAACCCCAACTGTTTGATGACCTTATTTGAGATGAGGTTCTTCTAGATGTTATTATAAACAATGAAATGCAATGAGGTCCCCTTCACCCACATTTGTTGATGGAAGAGGTTCTCCCCCTCTTTAGGATATACTAGTTCTTATGGTTGAATTGTTGTGGTCGCAACAGTAGAAGTGGGGTCTACGTCGATGATCTTTCTGGTTTCAATATTTTCTGGATCAGATTCTGAATTAGGGTTTGGCTCTATGTATTTGACCTCTACCACCAATGATTGTTTCGAGCGACATTCATCAGTGTTGTTCCAGGGGTTTTTTTGGAAGTCGCACCACTTCCCAGTTTCATTATTCATCTTTCCTTTAAACTTCTTGTCCTGTGTCTTGGATTGGTTGTCTAGAGGTTGTTGGTTAGGGCCATCTTTACCATGCTTTTGTTGTTGCATATTTGTAGACCTGAATTCCCATTTGTTATGGTGCCTAAATTTATGCTCGATTTTGACAACATATCGATAGGAAGCTCCCAATGATGAGATGTTTAGGAAATCCATTTCGGTTTGGATGTACCTATGCAAATCTCCACGGTATTTCAGAACCAGATATCGCTCGAAGTCTTTGCTACCCAACTTGGTGCATAAGGTATGGAAAGTATTTGTGAACTATGGTATTGTTTGGCTCTTCTCTTTCCATAGTTTGGTCCATATCATGTACTAGTATTCATGGTTATCAACATGATAGTACTATTCCTTGACCGCATCCACAAAAAAATCCCAAGTGGGCTCGGCCCCATATATTCCATATTCCTCTGTGGAAATTTTCTCCCAGTATGTTTCCCACCAATGTTTGACATGGGGGAGTGCCTCGAGGAGTTCAAATGTGATATTTTCCCTGTTGGAAAAATTTTGAACAAAGAAATAACCTTCTAATAGATTTAACCATTTTTCTAGGGAATGACCTTAAAATATGGGAATATCAAAATTAAATTGTACCTTGAAGGGAGAGGTTCCTCCAAAATGGTTGCTTGATGAAGATGCACCTATTTCCATTGGTAGGCATTGAAGGATGTGTGCATAATTCTCAATCATTTCATCCCTTTGTCGCGTGAGGGATTGCTCAAGAAACAGGTTAATATAATATTTTCCTCCGTTGTTTTTCTTTATGCCACCATCGAGGGTTTCTTGGGTGTGCGAGAGTGATTGTCCCTAAGAGATACAAGCGTGAGACCCAAATGGCTACATTTGGACCTCATCGGGGACATGCGCTAAAAAATGATCAAGAGCAGCCTACTCTGATACCACTGATCCGTATTATTTTCGGAACGAAATGAAAGCAAAGAAATTACAATGAAATACTCATGAAAATTTCCAGAAACAAAGAAATACAGCAATACTTGATTTCTATTAATGAAAGAATTGTAAAGAGTCTATAAAAATATCTAATGTGAGCACTACCACAGAACATGAAATTAGTTCCTAAAATTGCACCGGAATTTAGTGTATTTTACTCCATGAATTAGACACCTTTTCTAGCGCAAAACTGGGCACAAAATGGAATTTTTATAATTGCGCTAGATTTAGCGCTAGGAAAATAGTGCCAGGAATAGCGCCAGTTTTAGCACCTGGTTTAGCACCAGGAATATCACCAGTATTAGTGCCAGGTTTAGCACCAGGAATAGCGTCATAATTAGTGTCAATTTTAGTGACAAGTGTTGATTCCAATTTTTCTTCTGATATGCCTTCCAATTTTGCTTCCATTTTTGCATCTGGTTTGGCTTCTCGTTTTACGTCTAGTTTTTCTTCTGATACAGCTTCAAATTTTTATTCTATTTTGGCGCCAGGAATAGAACCAAGTGTTGCTTCCAATTTTTCTCTTGATATGCCTTCCAATTTTGATTCCATTTTGGCTTCCAGTTTTGCTTCTGATATGACTTCCAATTTTGCTTCCAGTTTGGCTTCTGGTTTGGCTTTTGGTTTGGCTTCCAGTTTAACATCTAGTTTTGCTTCTATTTTTGCTTCCCATTTTGCTTATGGTTTGGCTTCCAGTTTTTCTTCTAGTGTGGCTTCCAATTTTTCTTCCAATTTGGCTTCCATTGTTGCTTCCTTTCTTTCTTCGAAAAATGCTTATTGTTTTTCTTACAATTATTAATTTAATATGTTTTATTTCAATTTAATTTGTTAAATATATCATGTCTCTTAAATAACTTATATGATTATAAGTAAGTTGTATAAATGCATTTGAAATATTTTATAGGATAACATTTATAAAGAATTGTTTAGGGAAACAAACATCCTGCATACAAATTAACAACATCATTATACTTATTAAATCTGCATCAAAATAGAATCTACAGCATCCGATATATATAAAATAAAAATATAATTATTATAACATGATCATCATCTATAATTAAAACAAGTGAGTCAAATATTGATAATTTAAGTGAATTTGACAACATCCATCATGAGTAGTAAATCAAAACCATCATACGTAACAAATATGCATCCAAAAATCATCAACCACTATCAATATATAAAAATTGATGAGTCAATATTGATAACATCATCATCATATATAACTAAAACAAGTGAAAGTCAAATATATATGCCAGTGGATCAATATCATCTAAAAATGATACATTTCCAACAGACAACATAAGTCAAAATGATACATCATGTACAAATGATATAAATAAAAATGATAAATTATGTAAGACAAAATGATACAAGTCAATATGATACGTCATGTCCAAACGATATAAGTCAACATGAAACATGTAAAAATGATACAACTCAATAATATGGTACTGGAGGCTGTGAAAATGATACATATGATAGTAACCATGAAAAGAAGCCTTTTAACAATATATCAAAAATGATCCATGATGCAGTCTATATGATCATGAATGTCATTGGATGCTACCAACAACTGCCTCAACATCATCATCACCATCATGATCATGATCATGATCATCATGATCTCCATAATCATCATCTACATCGGCAATGGCATCATTGTCATCTGTATCTGTGTCATCATGAGCATCATCTTCCATTTCAGCATCGGACCCAATATCATGATCTCAATATATTTGTTGAGGATGATCCAGATCTTTTGGAAGATCCTTGTTCTGCAAAAACAAACATTTAGAATGAAAAGTTATTATTTATTTCATGCAATAATTAATTTCTCTATTATATATATAATATTACAACATATAAAATTAAATGATAATCATATTACATCATACCAAAGTGCATATACGATAATAAAATATCAAATAAGTTACATCTAAGATGTCATTCCAATGATGTAAAACATTCAACAATTCTAATAAACATTAGTAAAGATCATAAAAAAATGATATGCCTAGCCTTGCCTTGACATGCCATGCATTTCCTTGCCATTCCTTTCCTTGACATGCCATTCCTTTCCTTGACATGCCTTAATTCCTTTCCTTTAAATACATTTTCTTGACATGCCTTAATTCCTTTCCTTTCAATACATTTTCTTGACATGCCTTGCTTTGAATTGACATGCCATTTCCTTGACATGATCATAAAAAAATGATATTCCTATCCTTTCCTTGACATGTCATGCCTTACATTGACATGTCTTGCCTTGAAATTGCATGCCTTTCCTTGCCTTGATATTCCATGCCTTGGCTTAACATGCCATTCCTAGCCTTTCCTTGCCTTTCCTTGACATGTCTTTTCTTTTCTTGTCATGCTTTGCCATGCATTTTCATGCCTTACCATGAATTGCCTTGCCATGCATTCCCTTGCCTTGCCTTCTTGTGCCTTTCCTTGGCATGCCATGAATTTCCTTGACATTCCTTCCATGCCTTGCCTTTCCATGCCATGCCTTGCCTTGACTTGACATGCCTTGCCATGCCTTTCCGTGACATGCCTTTACTTGAATTAGCATGCATTTCCTTGACAGACCTTGCCTTGAATTGACATGCCTTTCCTTGACATGGCATGTATTACATTTACATGATTTTCCTTAACATGCCATGCCTTCCATTGACATGACTTGCCTTGACATTTCATGCCTTTCCTTTCCTTGACATGCCATGCCTAGCCTGGCCATGCCTTGCCTTTCCTTGACATGTCTTGCCTTGCCTTGCCATGTCTCACTGACATATCTTGCCTTGCATTGATAGACCTTGCCTTTCCTTGCCTTGAAATGCCTTGCCATGCCTTTATTTGACATGTATTTCCTTGCCTTGACATGTCATTCTATGCCTTTCCTTGACATGCCATGCCTACCATGGCCATGCCTTGCCTTGACAAGCCATGCCTTGCCTTGACATGTCTTGCCTTGCCTTGCTATGCCATTCCTTGGCGATCCATGCCTTGCCTTGCCTTGACATGCCATGTTTTTCATTGTGTTTGCATGTCTTACCATGACTTTCCTTGCAATGCCTTGCCTTGAAATGCATTCCCTTGCATTGGCATGCCATTCCTTGTCTTTCCTTGCCTTTCCATGCCTCACCTTGACATGCCTTGCCTTGCCTTGCCTTTCCATGCCTCGCCCTAACATGCCTTGCCTTGCCTTAACATCCCTTTCCTTGATAGACCTTGCCTTGCCTTGACATGCCTTTCCTTGATAGACCTTGCCTTGCCTTGACATGCCATGCTTTTCCTTGTATTGACATGCCATGCCTATCCTTGCCATGCCTTTCCTTCACAAGACATGCCTTTCCTTGACATGTCTTTCCTTTCCTTGACATGCCATGCCTTGCCTTTCCATGTCATGCCTTTCCTTTCCTTGACATGCCATGCCTTGTCTTGACATGCCTTTCCTTGCCTTGACATTCCAAACATGCTTAATTGGAAGTATTGGGTGACATACATTCATCAATTGAGACTTGCACTAGGGCCAAATGCTTTAGTTTGCAATTCAGAAGACATTGTTGTTCAATATGGAAGAATTGAGGTTGTAATCACATACACAAACATTTATGAAGAACTAGATGTTGATGAACAATGCTTGTATTATTCCAGAATTGTTGCATGACATCTTGAGCAAGGAAAGCATGAAAAATAGATATTACGAATGCCTCTTTGAAGGGGGTATATATATTGAGATTTATAAATATGTAGAATATAAGGTATGTATTGAAGAACAACTCCCCAAACATCTATGCAATTTGATTGGTATTACCCTCATAGTCGTATTTAGACAATTTCTTTGCAAGGACATTGAGAACTTGTTCTACAACCTCTTGGATTGCAACAACATTGATTTTCTCCATATGATCTTCGAATTTGAATTGCAAAATGTACCTCTATTAACATTGGAAAACTATTTGATTGCACCTCAAGCAATTCCAGATGCTATCCTCAACTAAGGTCAATTTTTTTTTGCAAGTTCTAGCTTGAAATGTAAGAGGGGAAAACAACGTATCAACTATTATTTGCATCCATGGAAGAAATAGTTTCCTCAACCAAAATGAGTACAATTTTTGTCCCTAGACCTATCCCTTAAGTGCCAATTTCTTCCAAATGCATATGAACAAATGGGAAACTAACCAAGGCACCAGTTATAGCAAGGGATGAAAGAAAATAAATATTCTTGGGCTATCAAACCACTTTCTCAATTTGGCATGCACAAATCGGCATGCACAATAGCCAATAGGGTTGTTGTGCATGCCGATAGGGCTGGTTTGCATGCCAATTTGGCATGCACAACAGCCATAGGGTTGTTGTGCATGACAAATTGGCATGCATAGTATCCCTATTGGTTGTTGTGCATTCCAATTTGAAATGAATCTAAACACAACACAATGTTCTTATACTCAGCTTGTTGATGCAAAAATACCTTACAAATTTATACTCCATAGAGATCCATGTTGATGAAATGCATAAGCCATAGGCCTACAATTTATGGATCAGGTAGGCCAAGGCCCAACCTTATAAAATAATATCAAATATTTTGAATGTATCATATTCTTGTTGAGTTTTCATTCAAAGGATAAGTATCAAGCAACAACCAATATTTCAAATTCATAGTGAGATCCACATTGACTAATGAGTAGGCTCGACATTTGTTATGTTCAAAGGTTGAATTCTACTTATATATTTACAAAACAACCTTTGTACCTCATCCTTTGAAATGCACACAAAACTTGCAAAGGTAGGCTTTATTACCTCTTCTTCCATTTCAAGTGTTACCAATATGGTGTTGCATATTAACTCAAAATTGTCGATGTTTTCCTATATGTCAAATTACAACTTTCCTTTGACATAGAATTCAAATTTGTCATCCTAGGTGTAAGCCTAGTTGCAAAGGTAGGAATCCCCTTGTCTTAAATGTCATATTATTTGAATGACAGTTCACCATGACAAATGTTAGAATCTATGAATCTAATACAAAAATTAGTATCTTTCATAGAATTTTTTGATGAGGTGATGGAATCCCTTCTAGGTTCGAAGGATTTTGTTTTTGAATAGAAGTAGAGATAAAAATTCTAAAATCCTAATCATTAATATATAAACCTATGTCATAATTAATCTTTAACTTGTATGTGGGGTTATGTCTTTGAAATATGTAATCAACTTTGCTAGGTGATGCACATGTCTATCTTTTGAAGGAAAATGCTACTCAAATTGGGGTGTGACACTATTTTTTGACTTCATGTTATCTATTGTGAACCTTAAGAAAAACCAAAGCTCTCAATGTTTATCTTATTTCACCCAAAGAGACTTAAGCTATTCCAAATTTGAATGATTTTCAAAGTATTTACTTTTTAACTCCATTGATGTGTTTTCTTGTTGAAATGAGTGAGTTTCATGACCATTTACATGGTGCCAAAAAGGAATAACCAAGGCAAGATGAATAAAAATTCCATGATAAAAAGTACAACTATAAATCCTCCAACCAAGAAACCCATGAGACCCATTTACTTAGATACTTATAGATATACTAGTTTTCCAAATTCCCATGAGTGGGGGAAACATTTTAGGTCATTCAAATAAGAAAATATAATGGTGGTTGATGATGACGGTATGTGTATAACCTATTTCAACATTAATCACTTATAGACATATGACACGTTTCATTGAGTAGAGAGATACATGAATCGGGTAGAAGAATTTTCTTAGAATAAGAACTATCACAAGATCATGAGAAAATGATGGGTTGAAGGAAATCGGTTTAGAGTCAGAGATACATAACTATACCCCACCACAATATTAAGGTAATAACATAAACATGTTGTTGCTTTAGTGAGTAGGTTGCAAGGGGAAAATAATGAAACACATTCAAAGAGACTTGGGTGCCACTCCTGCATACAATATTGAAGGAGGGATTAGTCTTTAACTAGTCTACAATGTTATCTCACACAATGAATGATGCATTAGCTAGGGCTAAGTATCCTACTTCAAGATTTCCCCTTTAATTCTTCATGTCTTTCCAATTGATATATATCATGTGTAGTAAATCCTTTTTCAGGCATGTGGTGGAGTCGAAACCCAAATTTTTCACCTATCTAGCTCTATTGATAGGATTTTTGGGAGCACAAGTATATGAGGCATTATCCAAATCTTTTTTATCAATTGTTTTCGCTATTATACCATATTTTTTTTTCTAAACCATGTCTAAGATTGTCGAAAGAAGTTATCTAGGTGTTATATCAAATTGGATATTGGCATATAGAAGAGCAAAGCACATACATTAGAATATATGGATCCATCAAATCTCCACACATTCTTCCAAGGCATGTATCATATCATCTAATACTTAGGGAGATGATGGATTATCAAATAATATTGCATGGTTTCAATTCGTCACTTATATCTCAGCAAAATAAACTCTTACCAACCTATCCTCTCAAACACATAGCTAGCATTAAAGGCCAACGATGAAGCCTAAGGGAAGTGCCAATACAACATTGCCAAACGTCAATAGAAAGCGCTCATCGAAATTGTTGAGCTAATAAGTCTTCAAGTCAGATGTCAAATTAGTTTACAAGCCATGTGTTGAACCTATTTGTTTCTTACACTTTTGTTGAAAGTGTGGCAGGGCTTGTTGACAAAATTGATGGAGTGTGTCATTAAGATGGAAAGAAAAACAATGCTTGTGGAAAACTTATCATCATTTTTTGAAAATGTCTTTGTAGAAACAAAACATTTGAACTCATAATTGTTGCAGAGTAGGGTATAGAAAATTCATTAGGTGATGGTGGCACTACTAAAAGCACAGATTTGGAGTTATGTTAACCTTTGTATTCACCATCGATCTCTTAAGCATGGAGATGGATTTGTGAACCCGGTTTCATATTGAACAACTATAGAAGATACCTCAATGCATTTGGAGAGTATACCCCCTTGTAACATAGAGTATCTCTAAGTTTTTCTATTGTTATGAAAAGAGTAAATATGGAAGTCCCCAACCATACAGATGTGCAAGTTGTTGTAGAGTTGTTGAAACAATGGAATGGCACCATGTGAGCATAGTGAGTAGAAGGCTTAATGAACCTAGAAACTCTCATATTGTACCAAGGATATCACAAGATATCTTTGCATCTATAGTTTATGAAAATATGAACATGATCAGGGATTCAAGGTAAAAAAATATTGTAAGATGGCAATCAAAGGAGCACAATACATGGTTGATTATTTGGGAGAAGATCAGCGCTCACAATCTCAAATAGATAAACATTTCCTAGCCGTTGTTTAATGAAATGTTTCAATTTTGGATTTTCATCCAGTATTGGAGTAATCAGTTTCATAATTCTGTAGTTTGTAATCTAGAATGTTGTTGTTGGGGAGAATAGAGGAAAACAAAGTGTGTACTCTGTATGTGAAAAAAAATATAATCTTCACCCATTTCCTGTTCCAAGTAGCTTGTTGTCTTTGTGAGCAGTGTCTCTGTGGTTGATTAAATAAATTTGTAATATATAGTTTCAATCTTGATCCATATCATCGTGTTTTTATATTTGCAAGGTGTGGTTTATATGATCTGCGTTTAGATATCTGGATGCATATTGCTAGCCTATGGCTTACCTTTACCAATCACTATGTGTAAATTGTCACCTATATTTGTATTATTCATTTAGGATATTATTAATATATCCTCAAGTGATGACTAATAAGTTAGTTAAGATTTCCTAGCCTAGTCATCATGCATGATTTTAGGATCTAGAGCAAATCTCTCTATGAGGTGGCATCACCCATTGTACTATAAATATGTAACATTGGAGTGAATATGATAGTGTTGGCTAGTGAGCCTTTTCCTCCATATTGTTGTTGTTGTTTATGTTTTATTAATTGGTATCATAGCACTTATGGTCTTAAGGGCCTGATGTATCCATGGGAGTTGAAGTGTGCGCTGAAATGAAGTATCTACAGCAACAAAATTGCATATCTAAATCCACTTGAAGGTGCAATGGAAAAGCCAAGGTTTTAGTTCTCTCATTCTCCTGTTGATTTAAATGGAAAGTGTCTTGTTGTTTACAAAGATTAAATACATGTTGGTTGTAAAGGATTTTGCAAACCAGATTCCTTTAAAAGATTAGTTTGATTTCAACTTTTGGTCATACCCAGTTCACATAGTTGATGGTCACACAAAATGCACTTGATGTGCGATATAGTGTTGTGATTTGCCTCAGAGCGACTTCAATATTTTTTCAATTGGTATGAGAGCAAGAGAATCATGCTTGTAGAGTAGAGAGAGTAGGAATATTCTTGCATGTGATGAGGGTGAAATAATCTTGTGTGTGTTTGAGAGAAGAGCGGGGAGTGTATATCCATGAGTATAGATCACTATTGTGAAGAGTGTGTTGTCTGTGTGTGGTAGAATTCTGCATGAAGGAGTTGCTGCATTGGAGGGAGATTCATTTCTTGTTGGTTAAAGGAGTCGCTCCTGTTTGAAAAGTCACCATCATTTTGTTTGAAATACTGTCATATTGTTTGATTATTACACTGTGTAAAGAAGACCAATCATCGTGTGAGAGAAAAGAGCTAAGATTTCACACAGTGGTATATGATGATGACCATCTCATGATCACTAGAATTTTGCTAGCATATATAAGTACAATGTACAATGTTGTTGGCATATATAACAGATCCACATGAAGATCTACTACACAGGATATCATTTGTTGAAGACATTGCTGCAAATGCTATTTTGCTGGTTGTTGATATGAATATCGTGATTTAGAGAGCGTTGGTCATTATAATGGAGGTGGTGTTTTGTGCATTTCATTTTTGAACTTGGTACCAGAGTTGATGGTACCAAATATAGAAGTGCAGGTTGTGGTAATCGTGTTAAGATTCCTACAGCAAGAGTGGCGATCAAACCAGTCATATATCCTAAAAGTGCATGCCAAACATATTTGCATCCCCTCATAACATGCAATTTTGTATCATTGCCAAGTTCCCTGTTCTTTTAATAATCCAAACAGAGCACTAAAGCAATAAGCATCCCTGGAATTTCCATGTCACCAAAACCCAGCATCATAAATTCTTCTCTGGAGCCGCCCCATGACTTTTCAAACAAAATGATGGTTATTAATCACTCCATTCCTTGTTGACTTATAATGTGGATTGTTTATTGAAAATTGTAGATCCCTCTAACTGTTTGTATACCCAGATCTTTTTCAATAGATTTGTCTCATAAATAAAAGTAGAGAGCCACGAACAGATTGGAGGATGTTTGTTGATGGAGGAACGCCCAAGGTCACTATAAAAACACCCAGATTTTATTTTCTCTCCTCTAGATCAATATAGTGACCTAAAATTCGACGGATTTTGTACAATTAAGTTGTGAAAAGCATGCTATATGCTCCTCATAATTTTTTGCAAAGATATGATCTGCACATCTTCCTCAGAACTATGATCTGATCATTGATAATTTTGACTACTCCACGGTGGTGATCCAAGTGAAAGTATCCTCGCTGCCTACACCGACAAATTGTGGATCTATAATCCTTTGCGCGATGGAAATAAATATCCAGCGATCGAATTTACCTTCATGATTTGTATCCCGCTTCCTCAAATATTTGCTTCATGTTTGTTGAGTTGCATGGATCTTCGGAGAGATTTTCGAGACAGTTGGCGCTACGGTCGATGAAAAGAATGAGAAAAATGAGATTTTGGGGATGGTAGTATATGCAGATCTTCCGGTCCTAATAATTTGAGATTTATCATCAGATCGAATTTGATTCCATTTGAGATTGAGGTTTCCTCTCTTTGGCGTTGTCCATTCCATGAAAATGAAAAAAAAAAAAAAAAAATGCTATGCATATAAAACAAATTTGTGCACAATTTGTTATGCATTCAGTTTTGAAACACTTTTAGAGTGACATAGAAATACTTAAGGTTTCGAAGTATTCTGTTTTAACATAAAGTAATATTTTATGTTAATGTAAAAGGCCTTTCTTATTTTGTCAAAAAAAAAGAAAAAAGTGGAGTGATAAGTGGATTTCATAATATTTTTAAAGGGAGTTTGGAGACTTTTCATGAAAAAGGAGAAACTTTGTACTTTATAAAAGGTTACTAGCCTTTATTGCATGGTAATTTGTAGAATGAGGAGAAATGAAACTTAGTTGAAAGCATAGTTTTCAAGTGTATTCAACTTGGTATGGAGTTGATTATATTTCCATATTGTTTTAGCTTTTTCTTAAACTCTGTAAAAATCACTCTTCAATGTTAAAAGAGCAAGTTGTAATGACTATAATAAAATTGAACTCTTTTGCTCTGTATCCTAGATCCGCCTGAAATTGAATAAGGGGATCGTAGGTACATTTTGTGTAGTGTGTGGTGGTGAATATTTTCATGGTTAGTTTATGATGTTTATGTCTAGTTTTGACATTATCAATTGCAAGTATCATTGAGTACAAGGAAATCAAATTAAGGCACACAAATTAATAACAATCAAAGCACATATGATCAAACATATGTGAAGAAAATTATAAATCGTTCAAGTCGTCAACCACATCAATAATGGACAAATCAAAGATTTCAAACTCAACAGATCGTGGAGCATTTGAAGTTAAATTGTAACTTGCAAAACAATGTTTGTTGTAAGATTACTTGATCAAGTAGATTTATTGTAACTTGCAAATAGTCATTTTGTACGTTTACTTGTCTTTTTGAAATCAAATTGAGTTGAATTGAATTTGTCATAAGGTGCATTTTCGGCTGAGCCCGACACCCTAGAGTCATTTTTGAGTTGAAATTGACAAGGTTGAGTAGTTTAACTCAAATCATTGTAATCAAGTTTTTGGGTGCATTTTCGGTGGTATCTGAAACCCTCAACTTATTGGAAGAAAGCAAGCAAGTTCAAGTGAACGTGAATACCAAGCAAGCGTGAATTTCAAGTGAATGATTCAAGTGAGCGAGTTGCATATAAGCCTTCCTTTGTCGAGTCAAATTGTAATCAAGATCTACCTGCACAAGGAGACCTCCTGTAGTGTTTTGAAATGGCTTGTAGTCTCGAATTATTAGAGTTAATGAACACTCTAATAAACACCACTAAAGGAAACACAGTGATATTGAACAAATCAACTCTTCAATCGGTGCTAACTTGTTTTCAAGTGATGCAAGCTAAAGTTAGACTTCTTCAATCTCTATCCCAGCTATTGAATAATGAGTTGATAGATCTCAAAAATCAACAGCCAATGAAGTGTTCTGAACTAGTTTATGTTCAACACAATCCTCTCTATGATGATGATGGTGATGTGTTTAATCAACATTCAATGAAGGAGAAACTCAATAAGACAACTTCATATGCAGACAAAGACGATGCTATTCTTGAGCCTACTTTTCAAGATTTGTCTTTTGAGTTTAATGAAGAAAACATTTCAATGATGCATCAACATGCAGTAAATCCACTTCCATGGATTTCAAAGTAACAGGTTCAGAATACTCTTTCCAAGCCCATCATCAGACCTTGGGAATAAATCATCTACAACAAGAATAGAACAAGACTTGGATATGACAAGGAAGTTACCTTTCGTATTCCTGATTATTCAAGACCAATCAAGTTCCAAAGTGTTGGATTCCTTCAAGAAGATTCACTTTCACATGTTCCAGTTCAACATTAGAATGATAAGTGTCAACATTGTAATCGAGTTGGTCACAAGGATAATCAATGTTTTGATCTCCATCTTTGCCATCATTGTGGTAAGAATAGCCATTCTTCAGAGAGATGTTCAACGCTGAAGAAACATGCAAGATTGAAGATTCACTGAGTGGATTGATCCTTGGAAATGGTCATCAACAACCAATCGATTATATAAGTCTTACCGTAGAATTCAATCTCGAGTAAAGACCAATCTTATAGCACATAACTTTTTTGTACCTCACATAAGTGGTCCTCTTATGGCATAGCTTTCGAGCATGGCCCTCACGGGATGAGCTAACATGTGGTTTTTTCTGCATGCCCACTTTTTGTTGTACTCAAATGGAACAAGTATGGTACTCTCTTGAGCATAGAAGGGGGGAGTACAATGATGTAACTCTCATGCACCTTAAGGGGGGGAGTTCAAAATTCCAGTGAAGATGGTTCATGAAACCACTTGTGGTCTCTCCTTTCATCTGAAAAAGGGGGGGAATTGATGATGGAATTGAAGATGGTTGTCAGACAGAAAGTTTTGACAACAACAAACATCAAGTATGCCAGATGGGCATGAAATTTTCCAAATGGGCAACTGCGGTCTGTATATGACATACTTTGGAAGAATTATGGTTCAATACGTTTAAGTTGAATCATATAGGTTTTGATTTTGAGAGCAATGATGTGAACATTTGGTTCACATAGATGGTCATTCGACCTAGCAGAGGACAAGAGGATCCTTCTGCATTGCATCTTGGCATTTGATTGAGTTGTCAGGCATTTTCAGGGATGTGTCAGACTAGAA
>ML798158.1:152805-174181 GCA_009831015.1 Picea engelmannii
TTGATTTTGAGAGCAATGATGTGAACATTTGGTTCACATAGATGGTCATTCGACCTAGCAGAGGACAAGAGGATCCTTCTGCATTGCATCTTGGCATTTGATTGAGTTGTCAGGCATTTTCAGGGATGTGTCAGACTAGAAGCTGATTCACCTCTCTTGGTTCACTCTCATCAGATTGGAGTTTACAATAAGTAAACAAATTGCATGCATCCTGGTTCACATGATTACATAGTGAGATTTTCCATACATGGCAGGCTTTGACAGGATTATGGTTCAATGACTTGCAATTGAATCATACACATTATACATTGGGATGTTGTTGGACACCTAAAAGTGTCAAGATTGGTTAGTGGTTATCGAAAAACCATCAGATACATGGTATCAATTGGTTAGTGGTCATCCCAAACCACAGATTCAGAGAGCACTTCAGTGATGCACTGATAGTAGAGTGGTGATACTACATGTTCACCAATTAGCAGAAGACATTAGATTCTTCTAGCTAAAATACTTGGAAAAATGATCAAATTGTCAAGCAATCAGGGAATGTTCAGATATTGCAGCTGTTCACTTCCATATCTCAGGTCTCTTCCAGTTCATTTCAAATGAACATGTGCAACATCCAGATTGGCGGTTTTTCAGGCAGTTATTCATTGAGGCTCAACACAGGAGTTTTAGTATGAAAACTTGGAATTGATACTATTTTATGCTTTATTGTTGGTATTATTGATCAGACTTGTGATTGAGGGGGGGATTGTTAGCCTATGACTTACCTTTACCAATCACTAAGTCTAAATTGTCACCTATATTTGTATTATTCATTTAGGATATTAGTAATATATCCTCAAGTGATGACTAATAAGTTAGTTAAGATTGCCTATCCTAGTCATCATGCATGATTTTAGGATCTAGAGAAAATCTCTCTTTGAGGTGGCATCACCCATTGTACTATAAATATGTAACATTGGAGTGAATATGATAGTGTTGGCTAGTGAGCCTTTTCCTCCATATTGTTGTTGTTGTTTATGTTTTATCACATATATCGGAACTTGATGAGAGTTATTGAGTGAAATGCAACTAATGCTTAATGTTGAATAGTGAAACAACTCACTATGTTACCTAGAAATGTGTGTGCTCTGTCTAACAACTTGAGTCGATTGGTTATAGATTGAGATTGGTTGCAATGATCAAATCCTCAAAATTCCCACTTGTCTTATCAGTAAGGTGTCCCCTTCTCCATTTCACAAAAGTAGCTAGTAGCTTGTTTCCTGCAGGTTGAGCTGTGAAGAGAGTGTTAGGACTGGAGTTGAATGGATACTGTTTGCATAAAGACCACATAAGGAAGGACAGAAGAAAATAATAATGGGGAAATAAACACTTTCCTGTGCTCAGGCAATAAAGAAAACAGAGCTAGGCATTATTCAGGCATGCAATATCACGAGTACAAATATTTACGGTCGAGAAAACTTTAGAAAAAGGGAAGTGGCATTATTCAGGAAGACGATATTATGAACACAGATAATCACGGCCATGACTGAGAAAGACTCGATAAAAATTAAATTAAATTAAATTGAAAATGACCAGGGTTTGCATACCTGATGATTCCACCAACGAGTCCTTTCAAAACGACTATCAATGGAATCAATAGAGTGCCAAGGATTACATAGATAAAAGCAGGAGTTGCAGAACTTATCTTACTTAAATATCAATATTTAACCTTCGAATCCCTGCAAAATGCACATCAACAAAATCAAAGAAGTATCAGATACTCGATTCAATGATCGAATTGAGGGATGAAAACATGCAAAGATCTCAAATTTCATGATACTATCCTCCCATTTTCCTTCTTTGTGGGGCTCGATTCCTCTCGAAAATAGATCTGGTCGATTAGGTAGAATGTCAGCTCAGTTTGATCACACTGGCGAGTCGAAAAAATAATTTCAACCATATGAAAAGACCATGCGGGAAATGCAGATCCGAAAATGGAGAATTGGATTCCCTCTAAAAAAAAAATCCAATTTAAAATTCCCCTCTATATTTCAACTTTGCCACCAAATTTGTCAGCTTTCAAATATTTATGGCCACAATCACACCGTTCACGTTGTGGAGAGTGAAACAAGGGTTACACAAAAGTAATATGACCATAGGTTTGATTATTCGACCCTTAAACCCTAAACTGTTTATGTTGCATTCACCAAGAAACATTAAATAGAATGGAGTGTGATCTATTATTTGAAAGAAATTTCATAAGCCTTGGGTCTTGCATCTTTACTATATGAGAGTTTTGTTTTTGTTTTAGAATGGCATTGCATTTAAATTAGGTTTTGGAGTTGTTGATCATATTAACAAACATATACATAATTAATAATGAAAACTTTTCAGTTGGTGGTTGAATGTGAATACATTTTTGTTTTGTAATTATGTTGAATATTAATGTAATTAATTGTATATTAAATTAATTTTTATCTTATCAATATTTCAATATAATATAAGGAAGGTTGGATAATAAATTAATTTTGAAGTTTTTTTTTGGAAAAAAAAAAAGTTTGATCTTATCAAATATTTCCATATAAAGAATGTTTGATTAAAGTTGACTAGAAATAAGAATAGTATTATGATCTATAATTGTAGAGGAGGGAGAGGAGTGTTTCTCTAGGCGAGGCCTAGGGTAGGTGGAAGCATGCAAAATATTCAGTAATACGCCTATTTTTTTCCCCTGTTACCAATTCCTAAGATGACAACACTGCATACACAATGGATGACATGGAAAATCTTCTGGATGTTGATTGGGATGAAGAAGATGCTTTGTGGGTGAAAGAGGGTCTTTTTCAACCAGATGAAACATACTAACATTTGTACAATCTCCAGTGTGTAAACATGACAAGTGGTTGTCATGTGAAGTCTGTATCTGACGTTGAATTGGGAGAATCTTTGAAGTGCTTGATTTACAATAAATAAGTTCATGAAACTTCTACGGTTTCTCCATTAACTTAGACCGATGAGAAATATAGCCCAAAAAACCATAGATCTATATCTGACATTAACCCTCTTGTCACAAAATCAGAATGCTTCAAAGCTATAGGGAATAGGCAACCCTGATTGTAAGGAGGTCAAGAGAAGGAAAAGAGACAAAAAAAAAGTTTGAAGGTGCGAAACAACCAACCTCTTTATGTTTTGGGGAAGGATGTATCATTAGAGTGGGTTGTAGGTCCAACTTCGAAGGCTTTGGTGGGAAAATATTTCTATATAAAGATGACAAAATAAAATCTTAAGAAGTGGATTCAAGACTACTGGAAACCCTTGGTTGTTTATTTTCCAATATGTTAAAAACTCAATAAAAAGACAGAATGAAATCCAATTTACAATCACATTATGAATGATTGATTATCCTTGGCTGCAAAAATGTAAAATTTATTCTACAACCCTGTGTCGATGGTTAAATGTGATGGATATTTAGAGAAGGTCCATGGTTCGATTCTTTTTCCCAATATTTCCAATTTGAACAATTAATGGACTCATAGGTCAAAAGCTCTAAACTATTGTCCTAGGTATCAATTTAAATAATCCCTGGAGAGGAGTTTACCTGCCATCTTGGGGATGAGTTCGAGCCCACTCTTGGCATCCTTGATGAGATCTTCAACCTGTCTACAGGTGATCCATTTATCAATTGTCTCCCAGTCGTATTCTTCCTGGAATGCCTTCATCTAATGGTTGGTGAAGGCCTCCACATGCCTCCTGTAGGGGGAATTCTCTGGAATTGTCTTGATTTCATTGAGGGTTTTGTCATAGAGGGAAATGAGCTCTTCACTCATGTTGGGAACCACTTCAAGGCTAATTATGCATGTGGTTTCCTTCACCTTGTCCAGTAATGTCCCTGCGAATCTCCGTAGAAACATATTTCTTGCGCTTCTATTATTGCTCATGCTCGCTCTCTAATTACTTCCCCACCTGGCCTTTGAAGGATCCTTCAATTTGCTTTACCCACATTAACAAGAATAAAAGATGGTGGGAAATGAAAAAAATAGTAGCAAATATTAATCTAAATAACATAATAGAATGGGAGCTATTCAATTCAATGTGTAGATAGTACACGTCATTCAAAGGTAAGGTTTTATAATGATGGTGTATATTTTATATAAGAAGAGGAATTTAAAATTTTATGAGTATATGGTGTAGGGTTATGGGGAATATGGGAGATGAAGAGATCAATTTGGCCATTATAGTGGATGCCTTTTTAAGCATGAGAAAGGAAAGCAATAGATTCTCCTTGACGCAAGAGAATAAATCAAGAAATACAAATAAAATAAAACATTTAGAAGTCTCCTTAAATCTCAATCTCAAGACAAGAATAATAGATGCACATACATTTTGAGAGCCACATGGAAATCATTTTCAAATATATAGGATTAGGGTTTGGGAAGGATAGATAGAAAAAACTTTGGATAATTTTTTTGGGGGGGTGGGGGACCTTTAGCTCCATGGGTTAAGACAAACGCGGGAGAAGGATTAGGAGCATAGGTTAGGAAAGAGGTTAGTGCACCTAAATAACGTGTTGAATCATCCCAACCAGGATCAGGTAACAGCTCCTTTAGTGTGTGTAGTGTATCATTGGAAACATCAATTATTCATTTCGTGGAGATACGTGGGTTCCACCAGTTACCCCTTGCGGAGTATGAGGAAATGAACTGAGAAAATTGATGTATCCTCAGGTCATGCTAACTACTTTATTTTCTGAGTAATATCATCCCTCTGTGCGCTAGTTATTCAAATAAGAACACACCCCCTCTACCCCCCAATAAGTGCCCTGACCTTCTGTTCTAACCAGGTCTCTATCCGCGCACCAGGCACTTGTTCTTTAGCACATTTTACAGAGTCGTCGATTGAAGTAATCCTTCCTTTCAGATTCAAAAGTCCAAATGTTCTTCAAAATGCCTAAGCCCTATTTACATTGCATGTGGTTAGTTTTATTCATGGTGCGGTATTTATTTTTATTTTTTCATTTGTTTGAATAGTCTACACTAAATTGGGATCCATTAGCGTTGGATTTAGCGTCGACTGTTGGCAAAAAATGTAATCATTTTGGGGCGTTAAATGGGGCGAAAATTGCACCTAATTTAGCGCCTATCATCATCAAATTGCCCCTATTAGCACCTTGTTAGGTGTTGTCCCTACTTCTTTCCATTACCTTGTTCTGCCTCAACTTTCTCCATGACCTTCTGGTGAATTTTCATGTTGATTGTTTCCTTTCCCTTGGGCACTCCCTACCAAATTAAGGGTACCCTATTGGCAACATTTCTATCTTTGATGATGTGAGGAGGGATTCCATGGAGCATATAGACATGCTTGAATAATATATCAACAATCTCATAAGTTATAAGTTCATTGATCAAATGTATGAAATGATCATATTTGTTAAATGATTGACAAACACAGAGATAACATTCTTATGTTTTGAGAGTGCTAAACTTGTGATGAATTTCATATAAACCTTTCTTTGCTTCTGATTTGGAATAATGTTAGGCTAAATAATACTAGGATAATGGAGGATTAACACCGTGTTGCATTGGAAAGTATCACATTTTACCACAAGTTGCTCAATATCAAATTCATTTCATAGTAGTAAAGGTTGGAGGAGACATTCCTGTAAGTTTTGGGAAAACTCATGTGATTGATAGAGAGATATGCATACTGATGTTGATAAGTCTGTCGTATAACAAGAAAACCATGTTGTAAATAGATGCAATTCTTTAAGAGGGTGACACAATTCATGATAGTCCAAGTTTGACACTTATTTCTATCTATAATGAAATATAGTAAGATCCTTCAAGGAAATCTTGTACCCTTGCAACTTGGTTGATTGATAAGGACTTGAATGTGTGTCATAGTCCTAAAAGTAATAGATTTATTCTTGGGAGAGTAGATTTTGTATTTTCCCAACCTAAGGGGTGAGTGTTATCATAATATTCTCCTTAGTAGGTGGGATTTCTATCGTTGTAAGTAAAAAAAAGTAAAATAAATATATACAATAATATAAAAAAACATATGATGTTGACCACCTTCTTTAGGCAATCACAATTTTAGCCACCTCCATATATTTTATGGGATGTTTTTTGTCCATGGTTCCATACGTTTAGTAGCATAGACAAATCACTTAGTACTATGGATTTTTTCTACTTAAGGAAAATATATGATTTCTCCGTTACAACACATGGATAAAATGTAACCATCTAACCATGTAAAATTTCAATGCATACAGTCACATTTTGAATAAATTTAAACATTGTCCCCATTCACTGCTCACTGTGCTGGGTCGGTTGATGAAATTACATATGGGCATGTTGGAAGACATTCCATGACATTTCAAGAGCATTTTGACCAATATTTTGTAGATGGGAATGAAAAATGATGAAAATGAGACTGCATAATGAAGGTTCATGCAAATGTGGAGGATGTCAAAGGTTATGCGGGGACATCATGAATCCTTGAGTCTTGAAACCCTCGCACACCGTCAAGGCATGTGTCTCGTCTAACCATGTCAAATTTCGATGCATACATGATAATTTTGAAGAAATTTCAACGTTGGCACCATTCACTTCTCACCATGAGGCGTCGGTGGATGACATTGGTCATGGGCATGTTGGAAGAAGTTCCATGACATTTCAAGATATTTTTGACAAAGATTCCATATATGGGAATGAATAATGATGACAATGAGACTGCATGATGAACATTGATGAAAACATGGATGATCTCAAAGATTATTTGAGGACATCAGGCATCCTTAAGTCTTGAAACCCTCACATACCATCAAGGCATGTGTCTAGTCTAACCATGTCAAATTTCGATGCATACAGGCACAGTTTGAAGAAATTTCAACGTTCACTCCATTCATTGGCCATCGTGCAGCATCGATGGGTGACATTAGTGATGGGCGTGTCATTTGAAGACGTTCCATGACATTTCGAGAGAGTTTCGACAAAGATTATATAGATGGGAATTATGACGAATGATGACAATGAGACTACATTACAAAAATTGATGCAAACATAGAAGATCTCAAAGATTATGCGAGGACGTTAGGAAATATCCTTCAATCTTGATACCCTCGCATACTGTCAAGTCACGTGTCTAGTCTAACCATGTCAAATTTCGACGCATGCAGGAACAGTTTGAATAAATTTAATCATTGGCCCCATTCACTAGTCATCGTGCGACACTAGTGGATGACATTGGTGATGGGCATGTTGGAAGACATTCCATGACATTTCAAGAGAGTTTCGACAAACAGTCTGTAGATGTAAATGACGAATCATGACAATGAGACTACATGATGAACATTGATGCAAACGTGGATGTTCTCAAATATTATGTGGGGACCTCCATCATACATCCTTGAGTCTTGAAACCCTCTCATACCGTCAAGGCATGTGTCTAGTCTAACCATGTCAAATTTCAACACAAACAGGAACAATTTGAAGAAATTTCAATGTTGGCCCCATTCACTGCTCACCATGTGACATCGGTGGATGACATTGATGATGGGCATGTTGGAAGACGTTCCATGCAATTTCAAGAGAGTTATGACAAAGCCTTAAATCCCCTAACCCCTAGCTCATTTACCCTTAAGGCATTAAGCCCTAATCCCTAAACCCTTAAGCCCTCAAACTTAGTTAATTAGTAATCCCTTAACACAAAATCCTTAAATCCCCTAACCCCTAAGCCATCGACCCTTAAACACTTAATCCCTAATCCCTAATCCCTTAATCCATAAACCCCTATGCCCTAAGCACTTAAACATTAATCCTCTAGCCCATGATCCCTAATCCATTAACCATTAACCTACCTAACTCATAAGTACAAAATCCCTTATCTCTTGACCCTTAATCCCTTAAACCCTAACCCCTAATCCCTTAACGTTTAATCCCTGTACCCCAAATCAGGGATGATTTTAAGGATGGAAATTTATTTTAAAATGCAGAAACTTTGGTGAATCTTACAAATCCTTCATATGTTAACTATAAAATGTTGGCAATATTTTTATAAAAATACTCAAATTTATAAGGACTTTATATAGTTTGTATAAATGTTTGGTGATTTTTAAGGTAAAATAATTTTATCCTATAGAATTTGGGTGAATCGTTTTTAGAATGACAAATCTTTTTTTTTGCAAACCCATGAAAAATTAGCCCATGAGTGAAATTTAGCCCCTAAAATCATCCCTGCCCCAAATCCTTAAATCCCTAAATCCCATAATCCTCAAAGTCCCTATCCACTTAAACCACAACACCTCAACTAATTAACTATTTAGACGCATCCGACGCTAAACTTGGTGTTAATTCTGGCGGTAAAGCCGACATTGTTTTCCGACGCTAAAGCCGACACTATTTCCAACACTAAATTTGGTTCTATTAGCGCCTAAATGTTTAGGTTCGACACAAAAAGTGCCAGAAATAGCGCCACCCCAATAAATAGCACTAACGTTTTCAAAATGTTAGAGAAAAATACACTAAAACAAAAAAGGGAGCATAAAAGAGAGAAAATCACAGGGATCTGTTGTAGTGAAGACTCGTTAGAATGGTGGCAGCTTTATCTCTAGGAAGAGATGTGATGGCTACGCTCATTCGGAATAAGATGATTACAATGAGGCTTTGAAATCCTTTTTTTGATAAACATGAATGCCAAAACCCTATACATCCAAAAACCTAACCCTAGGAGATGAAACGCCAAAAGTCATGTGGGCCCCGTTTGGATAAGTTAGTACATTAACTTCTCGGGTTCATAAATTTTTCATACGATCTCTATTTTAGGCGCGTGATAGCCCGCTAGAAAGGTATTTTTGAGAAATACGCATTATCCCGTCAAACTCTGACTCTGTTTACATTTTGGTCGTGGAACGCCAAAAAAACATTGTTTAGGGCCCCAAAATGGCACTGGAAGTACAAAAAGATGTGTTGACATGAAAACTTCCAAAATAAGCCAATTGTATTAGGTGGGAGGCCACCAGTCTCCACCTAGAAGATGTGTAGGGCTTCATACAACCCCATAAGTGTAGAACCCCAAATTACAAAGAAGTACAAAAGAATGTGTTGAACTAAAAATTGACAAGAGGAGTCAGTTGGAATAGGTGGGTGGCCATCAATATCCACTTAGATCAACACATAGTTTTGCATCATACACCTACCCATATCTATGATTGTGTATTTCCACGTCTCAACCACTTCATTCTACCATGGAGTGTAGGGTGTAGTGAACTATATTTTGATCCCATGTTTAGCACACAATTTATTCAATTCTTTGGAACAAAATTCCCCACCATTATCTGAACCAAGAGTGGTAATGTTACAACCTAACTCTTTTTCTACTAAGTCTTTGAACCTTTGAAACTCACTAAATACATCCGATTTCAATTTCAAAAAATACACCCACATTTTTCTACTGTAGTCATAAAAAAGAAGAATGGAATACCTTGCATCAATGATGGATGTCATGTTCATTGGTCCATAAACATCTACATGAACCAACTAAAGGAATATCTTAACTCTCCAAGATTGTCCTTCATCAAATGGTGTCTTGTGCTAGTTACTTACCATCTTCAGCTTCCACAGCTCAAAGTTTTGACCGTTGAACTTATCTATATCAATTCTATAAGAGTTCGCTATTCCTCTTTCTACACTCGAATCACCACTGCAAAAGATCCCACTAAACCTAGATTTATCACAGACCCAAGATAAACTTGATCTATCAAGATCGAGCCAAACCTTCAGAAAAAAAGGCATCCCCCTGAAGCCAAAAACGATCTCTGATACCAATGCATCCCCCTGAAGTTTTAAACCTGTGAAGTAAAGCAATGCATACCGATTCTTAAGCAAAACAAAAATTAATCAATGGCTCATACACATAACACACAAACATTTATGCTGGAAACCTTTAACTAGGAGAAAACCAACCTTCCTTGGTATCACACCTTTCAACTCTTCATTTTATTAATTTCACCATTCACAATACAATATATACAATGTTTTAGGTATTCCGTAGCTACCAAAACCCTAATCCCTTAATCCGAGATTAATTTAGAAAACCGCTAAAAATAGAAAAATCCGCTAACATAGCGAAAACCGCCCAAAAACAAAACTTGGGGCGCCACCCTGAACGCTGCACGAAACCAAGGGGGGGACTTGGGAGCGCCCCAGGAAAGTGCCCGGTGCACACGACACAATGAGAGAAGGAAGTTGGGATCGTCAGACGCAGTTGTCGAATCTGAAGTGCCCACACACACACATGCAAAAAATATAACACATACCCAACACATTGGTCCATAAACATCTACATGAACCAACTGAAGGACTCTCTTAACTCTCCAAGATTTTCCTTCATCAAATGGTGTCTTTTCCTAGTTCCTTACCTCGAAACATCCACACACACCCTATATTTGTTACTAAATATCAAGAAGTCCCTCTACATGATTCTCTTAAGCCAGTTGAGAGAGGTAGGTCAAGTTAAGGTGCACATAACATTGATGCCAAAGTGTAGTGATTCCTGATGCACTCTTGGCTACCAATGTATGCTCCTTGTTCTATCCAATATCAACCAATTTGATCAATACATGATCCTCCACACCAAGAGAAATAGTATTCTTGGTCACCTAGTCAACTATATAACATTTGTGATTGCTAAAATTGGCATCTTTATGGGAGAAGTACCTCATAATTCAACTCGTTGAAAGTACATTAAGATCCATAACTGACACATAATACACATTGAGAAAAATCAATGCTTTTTCTTCAAAGGAAATTTGCACATTCTATTTTCCAACTACTATGTACTATACCCCACCACCAAAGATCACTAAATCCATTGAGGAACATGCAGTGTACTCTATGAACAAGTCTTACCTATTGGTGAAGTGTCATGATGCACCTGAATCAATGTACCAAGAAGATGACCAGAGATGATTCACTTGATTCTTGGTCATGAAAGTAAGGAAGGATGAGTTTTTCTCCTCTATATACTTTGTGACATGAACCTTCTATTAAGCTCGTCCTTGGTTGGATTTTTGATCATCCAACCACCTTTTGCAGTGCTTATTCATATGGACCGCCTTGCCACAATAGTGGCAAGTGATGGTATTTAGACTCTTGGTGGCATGTTCACAATTTCCTTGACCTTTTTTCTTTTCCCATTATCCTTTTCCCTTGACATTAGCTACAAAGGCTTGTCTTGAACCCCCTTTCTCATTGTTGCTACTAAATTGTTTCTTCCAATTTTCCAATTGTAAGAGTGTATTGCATAACTTATAAAACTTCGGGTGAACATCCATAGTGGTAATGTTTAGCGTTTCAATAAAGTGCTCATAAGAATGTGGTGAGATTATCATTTTCATTACCACCATGTCCTCCTCTTCCATCTTTTGATCAATGGTGGAAAAGTACTCTCTAATACCATTAATATTGAGCAAATTCTCTTGTAATGATTCACTCTCATCCATTGTGATTGAAAAAAACATATTATTCACAGAGAATCGTATTCCCTTGTTTAAAGTCTCATGCGCCTCTTTCAAATACTTTAAAATCTCTGATGATTTTTTCTCTTTCTGTACCTATGGAAGAATTTCAATTATGAGGGACAACTTAAGAAACATTATTGCTTCTTTCTCTCACTCATCAAACGTGTCTCTCTCTTTACCCACATTTTTTGTTCAGATATCATTATTGAGTATGATAGTAGCAAAGCACCTATACTCCAACATGGCCAATGTACATTGCTTCCATATATTGTATTTTTTTTCAGAGAACCTCTAGCTACCATCTACCATGATGTTAGAAAAAGAGGCAATAGATACAAGTCAAAAATGTAGAAAAATATATGGAAACAAAAAAAAATATCGGTTCTTCCCTCCGTCAATCTGCAATCATGGAGTAAGAACACCTAGATACTTGTTTTAAATTGCTATAAAAGACACATACCACTGAAAAACATGTATACTTCTGATAAATCTGCCCAAAATTTACAGAGATGTACTCTCAAACAACTAAAAGACTCACAAATATTGATAGAAAGTCTCTCAAAAATCTCATAATTAGTCAATTTCTACTTGTATCCACTAAAAACAATACATTAGTAACCAATTCTTCTAGATCTACAAATTTGGGCATCAATATAGGAAAGAATAGGCTGCATCTGCTCCAAAATTATCTAAATTGATCTTGTCTTTGAATGACCTGAAAGTGTTTTGGATCTTTGATGTGCCATATTGGTGATCCCTTGGTCCATCTCTATTGGTAGTAGTCCTTAGGTCTTCATGCTTTCATAGACTCTGTGGCACCCAAATTGTTGAAGTCACAATGAGAATGTTGATACAACTTCAAGAATGATGGGTTTTAATACCATATGATGATAACATAAACACGTAAAGAGAACCAAGATATGGGTTCTAATACCATATAATGATAACATGAACACGTAAATAAAACCAAGATTACATTGATAATGAGAAACCAAAATATTCCTTATAAAGAGTTACAATCTAGTTGAGTCATTCCACTTCATAAGTGTGGGATAGACCAAAAAACATGCTAAGTGAAATAAAGTATAAAAGCATACAATAACCTGAAGTCCAAGTGATTTTCTTAATACCTACGTCTAATATCCAAGTGACTTTATTAATACCTATGTCTAATATCTATTTGACCATTATAATCTTATATTTACTTTAACATGAAGCATGTTTTCTTCTTTTTTAAAGTTCAAATGTTTTAATCTTTCGATACTAATTATAATTCTTTGTTTATAATTACAAAGATAAAAATGCCCAAGGTTGAAAAACCTAGGGCTACATCTTGTAATAGCAATAGCCATGGTGATGGAGTTGAAGTTGATCCTATAGAAGAAAATGATAGTGATATTATTGAGAATGAAAGGACAAATATGTTCATCCATGACAATTTTGTTGTCATTGATGAGGATGCACCCATGAATGAAATTTATGATGGTATTCACGATGTACAATTACAAAAAACCTTATACAAAAACTTAAACATAAGTCTTCTCTTTTCTATTTCGTTGTTGGTCAACTTGAAGGTATTGAATGGTATTTCAAACACATCTATGACATAGATTCCAAGGCATGTAAGATAATTCTTCACATAGATATAAGTTTTTGTCTATTTTTTTGTGATTGTAATTATTAGGATACAACATTCATTATTTATACATCAATTTAATTTTTCTTGTAGATTGTTAGGTGATATTCTCCTACCACCATCAAATACTTTACTACCTCTCATAGATTGAGAATTGTGTGCCCCTATGAAAGATATAGAAATGGAGTATGAAACAAATTATGTACATCCAAGCAATTGTATCATATATTATGAAAAACATGAAACGAATTTGAAATGCTCTCAATGTGGAATTAGTAGCATGTGGAATTAGTAGGTATCAAATGTTCATTTTAACATTTATGAAACATTCAATAAATAAATTAATTGGACTTTTTGGTCGATTATCAAGCATTGTACAATTGTTGGTGAAATCACAAATAAATTGCATTTTTAATACATAAATGGATTAAAAACCGTAAAACACTCCGTTTGTGTTTGTACACAGTCAACAACTAAAATCTACAATTTTAACAATTCTTCACAAACTTTCTGAAAAAATGGTCCAAAAAATAGGTGGAAAAAGTCCACAACCTAGAACTTTGTCCAAAAAGTAGAACTTTTAGACTACCTCAAAGTTATCTTTAAACTGTCCACAAGATTTTAAGTATTTTAGCTTTGTACCTCCGTTGAATGGGGACAAACTCGTTTTTTTCTCAAGTCGCTTTAGAGTGTAACTTGGCAACCATGAAAATTGATCGATTTCCAATGTTGGCTCAATATAAGAAAAAATAGGTATGCCGATTTATGTATTACACTGAAACTGCAACACTGTTAAGCTTCCTTGAAGCATCCTGCAATCTTGGCTGGAAGCTTACATTCAGATTTGGCTGAGAGGACCATTTAATTGTGTAGCAAATATTTCGGAAGTTTTGGGAATCTCAAATTTTTTTAAATGTGAAGGACCTAAAAAGGGACAAAATTGGACAAACCCTACAAGGAGCCGCTGGAATTTGTTAGATTGGTTCTCTACGTTATTTTGAACTCGCAAAACACGTCCAATTCTATCAAAATTTGACGTAAAAGACTGCAGAAGACCCTAGAGGAGCTTGTGGAAAAATGCATTTGTGGCGAGATTACTTCCCGCAATATTATTCTCCGTTGTGGATTAGCTCGAAAGATCAAAGGCCTTACCAAAAGTAGAAATTTATTCAAAGACATGAGAGGAGGAAACAGAAGGTGATAAGGAAGTTCTACATAAGTTTGGAAGTTCCTTATTAAAGTGTAATCATGTAATTGGTGTGTAGTTTGTTAGATATAATTGTAAGAAGTCAGATTGGTATGTTTATTATAGGTATGTTGTATACTTTGTAGTAGAGTAGTTATTTCAATGAAGGTTGAGTAGAAATAGGTAATGAATGTTTAATAGTAGTAGGCAATTAATGTTGAGCAGCTATGGTTGGATAATCGATTGTTGGTCGTTTCCAACATGTAGAATTGGAAAACCATAAATTATTTATGGTTTTGTTGTGCCTATTTATTGAGTGGTTGTGTTGAAGGTAAAGTGAGAGTTTTTTTAACTCATTGTTATGCATTCAAAATTTATCTAGAACCTTTATGCTACTAAATACTCTTCTTGAGAGGATGTAGACCTATATTGTTAGTTGCTAAATAATCATTCCACATACTTTGAAGTGTGGGGTTTTTCTCCTAAAAGGGTTTCCCCCCAAAAAATCATTGTTTAATGGTTGCATGATTATGCTTTGTTTATTACTACAACTGTGCTTATTTAGTTTTATGCACATTCCACTCAGTATATGAAGCTTATTATGCACATTTTCTTCCTTTCATTTGGTACCAAAGCATGATCACCTTGGATTCAAGGTATTATGGACAAGGTTTTTTGATCTAATCTTGGTTTGAGTGGGACCTTGTGTATAAGGACATATTATTGCAAGGAAATGTCAAGCATGTCTAGATTAGAAATGGAGAAGTTTAATGGCACTTAATTTGATTTATTGGAGCTCAAGATAGAGGATTTACTCATAGATTGAGATCGGGTTGCCTTCCTGATGCAGGAACATCTTTCTGACTCGACATATGCGTTAACAAATCAACACGCCAACACACATTTGGAGATAGGGAGAGGCATCGACCCTCTCGTTTTCAAATTTGAATTATAAAATTAAGTTAATTTATGTGTAAGGTCGATAAATGCCAAAGCCATGCCTTTCGACAGGTGTGGATGAGTTCATCGGAATAATTGACTATAAGAAGGTCTAGATCTATGTCAGTTCTAGATAGCTGTTCAATGTAATGAGTCATAGGGTTAATGTGTCTTAACAGAAATGTTGATGGCACTAAGGAGGTGGAGAGGATAAGCTCATAGAGCCCTCTTTTGTAAAAAAAAGAGAGATCTTTTTGGATAGAGATGAGTTTTTTTTTATTAGATTAGGAGAGATAGGAAGTAGAGAGGAGAGTGAGACTCTGTTGCAGTCCGAGCTCTTGTACATAGTTGTAAAAAGACATTGATATTAATACGAAGAAAGACAGTTTTTCCTGCATATGATGTCTATTTATGTTTTTTGTGATCTTTGAATGATATATGTATATGTTCATATATGCTCTAGATGTATGTTAGTTTTCATCTGTAGGATTACGATAGACTTCTTAATCTTTGAGAGTTGTTGAGTTATTTCTAGGTTCTTTAGGTTGTGCAAGGAGTGCATGACAAAGTGCTGAGGACTCTGTGAGTTGGTGCAAAGAGCACACATCTGAGTTCTGTGTTGAATTCAAGAAGAACGTGCCAGGAGGGCACACTAGAAGAATTATATACTCAAGAAGGAGTCTCAAGGTTGTTGAATACCTTGAAGGAAAATATGTGCAGGAGATAGCACAATCAGAGTTATTGAATACTATGTTTTCTTTGCAAGATGTGCATTGCGTAGGATAAAGGGAGTTAGTCGAAAATAACTTTCCTTTCAGAAGTTTCAAAACCTCAAAGGAAGAGTGAAATCAAGCATCAAAGCAAGGCTTGTTTCAAGTCTCAAGCTCAGAAGGGATAACACTTTTCAGAAGTATTGACGAGATCCAAGAGTCAGACTCGTAGGAGAAGCAAAGGCTCAAAACCTTTGAAGACTGATAAATCTTCTAAGTCAGAAGATATCGTAAGCTCAGGAGGAGGCAAGCTTGAAACTTGAGATTCCCAAAGCGCGAAGAGTTGGAGAGCCGAAGTGAATTTGGACTGTTAGATCCAGAAGGGTACGTGTCGGCGAGTCATGAGATCCAGAGGAAGGCAAGGTGAAAGGTTGAAACATCTGAAGCGCGAATAGTCGAAGATCCGAGAGTCATCGATCTACAAGGGGACACTTGTCAATAGATCGCGAGCTCCGGGTAAAGTGTAGCGGGGTTTCAATTGAGATATGAGATTGTCGAATTCCAAAGATCCGAAGTAAATATGGACCGCGAGATCTAGAGGAGTCATGGCGTGAATCCGTGGACTCCAGGTAAAGTCCCGAAGTGATTCATAGCCATCGGATCTAAGAGGGATGTGGCATAAATCCATGCACTCCATGTAAAGAACCGAAGTAATCCTCGATCGTCGGATCAACAGGACATGCATCAGTGGATTATAGCCTTTGGATAAAAGGCATTGGGAAGAAGGGTGCAGTTTAAGATTTGAGATCTCAGAAGTCTGAAGACCCGGAGGAGATTTTGACCATTGATCGAGAAGAGAGCCACAGGAATGTTGATCCAAGTTGAAGGGTCAAACACCCAAAGTGAAGGCAGGACCATTGATTAGAGGAGAAGTGTTCGTAGATTGTCAACTCCGAAAGATTGGAATACGGAGGAAAGCAAGGTTTGATATTTCAAAAGTCCAAAGTCTGGAATTGCGAAGGAGATCATAGCCATTGATTTAAGAGAGACAGATCTGGTCTGTAGATTTGAAAGGCACAAATTTGAACCGTCAGTTCAGAAAGCATCGTCAATATCGAGAGATCGACGATCCCGTAACATTCGTGGACATGAATTGCGTGGACTTTAAAACATTGAGGGTGGGCCGCAATCCATACCGTGGTTTCGCCAAGAGGACACATGGAGGTTCAAGGAGAATTGTGGTCTAAAAAGAAATTTGATCCCAAACCGCTATTGGTCGTGCTCACAATCGCGTGGTCATGAGAGGTCACTGCCCAAGTTCATATCAAGAGGGGCTTATCAGAAAAAGAGTTAACACTCAATACTCTGAGATTTCGCAGAAGAGCGAAAAGGAAGGTCACGAGTGCTATCAGACCTACACCAAGGCACCGAAAGGGCCTGTGTTTAGATACAGAAGGGAACCATTAAGTTTCTAGAGAGTCACTTGACTCAAGAATCGGAGATCCTAGACCGGGAGGTCACGCATCCCTTTGGGGAGAAGGGGGGGGGTATGCATCAGGTGGTATCGGAGCTGATATTTTGCTTGCAGACAGCAGGCAAAGAAGCGAGGAGGTGAAGAAGATAATATGATAACGTTGAATGATATTAGAAGATAATTTTTTCCTGTAGACAACAGGTGAGAAGGAGACATAGTACTGACGCTCTGTGTGTGATTTATAGCAAGGTGTGCAGTAAATGGTAGAAATCTAGATGAGCTTAAAAGAGAGGGTGGAAAATGGATACTGAAGGCCATATGGGTGGTCAGGGCAAGGACCACCAGCAAAAAAACAAAGTTGAGATAAATAAAGAGTTCACATAAATAAGAGAAAAGATGGAGAGGCTAGTATTGAAGATGTAGTAGGATGCAAAGGTACACTGGACATATGAATGGCCTTTGAAGAGGAAAGTAAAATGGCTTGTCCAAAAGTTGATGTCCAGAAGGAAACAACAAATGTTGAATAGGTGGTCGAGGCATGCTAGAAACCTCAGTGATACAGAGGAGGAAGTGGTTCACATTTGTGAGCCAAAAACTATAAAGAGTCTTAATGATAATGAGGATAAGAGATCAGTGGATGATCTCAAAGACTGCCAGAAGGGAAGCAGTGAGCTATCAGATTGTCAGGTGGGAAATGATATGAGATTAGCAGAGGATTTCATAAACTGCTAAGAGGGAAGAAATGGAGTTTCAAGTTGCCAAGTGGGAAATGGAAAGAGATTAGTGGGAGGTTTCATATACTGCTAGAGGAGCAACAATGAAAGTTCAGATTGTTAGGTGGGAAATGAGATGGGATCATTGGAGGATCTCATAGACTTCCAGGAGAGAAGAAGAAAAATCCCAAGTTTCCAGGTGGGCAAGGGAAGTGAGAGGAGACTGTTTGAAAGTCTCATGAACTCAACTGAGAGTTCATATTAGCAAGGAGAGTTGGTGGAGGTGTATCAGAGGAGTATTTTGATCATTGGAGGAATTGAGATATTCCTACCAAGTAGCCCAATTGGGGCTAGAGCATGTGTTGCAGGAGAAACAACAGAAGGACAACATAGACTATCAAAGAGGAGAAAGAACAAACAGTGATGTCTACCCCAACAGAAAAAGAGGAGAATTCAGATGAATTTCTCACTCAATGGGAGCAAGAGATGAAGATGTTGGAGGATTGGTTGGAAAATCCAAAACCAGAATATGGTTGCCAGAAGATAGTCACGAAGATTGCAAGAGAAGAGCATTCGACAGAATTGCTCAGAAATTTCAGCTGGGAAGCTGAACAGACGATGACTACAACACTGAAGCATGCAACAGAAGAGGGAGCATAATTCCATCCAGAGAAACAATTGATAGAATATGGAGATATGTCGTCACAAGAGGAGCTAACAGAAACCAATATGTCAGAGGAAGAAGATGAGAAACAATTCAGTAAGGAGATTGCAGAATTGAAGTCTGCAGTAGAGTGGAAAACTAGTGCCACAAGAGGAGATGAAGACAACATGAGAGATCAAGTAGATCTGCCCATTGATAAGTATGGAGAGGAGGAAGTGCAACAAATAAGACTACATAAGAATAGACAATCACTGGAGCAGTTGGACAGGGTGATAGAAGAGATCATAAAGTTGATGTTGAGGTCAGCAGAGGAGACTGTTAGTAAGGAGAAGCTGAGCAGAAGATATCTTTCCATAGCAATAGGGAAGCAACAACAACAACAAAAACAAAAAAGTAGAAGAGCAGGTAGACAACTCCAAGTAAGAGTTTGGGATCCAAGTAGATTTCAACAGAGCCGGAGAGCTCATGAGCTCGAGCTCATGATTTTTTCACAGTAGTGGAGTATGATGCATGAGCATCTTTTTGACTCAACAAATGTGTTAACAAATCAACATGTCAGCACACATTTGGAGATAGGGAGAGGCATCAACCCTCTCATTTTCAAAATTTGAATTATAAAATTAAGTTAATTTATGTGTAAGGTCAATAAATGCCAAAGCCATGGGTTCATCAAAATAATCCACTGTAAGCCGGTCTAGATCCATGTCAGGTATGGATCTCTGTTCAATGTAATGAGTCATAGGGTTAAGGTGTCTTGACGGAAATGTTGATGGCACTAAGGCGGTGGAGAGGATAAGCTCATAGGGCCCTCTTTTGTAAAAAAAAGAGAGATCTTTTTGGATAAAGATGAGTTTTTTTAGATTAGATTAGGAGAGATACGAAGTAGAGAGGAGAGCGAGACTCTATTGCAGTCTGAGCTCTTATACACAGTTGTAAACAGACAATGATATTAATACGAAGAAAGGAAGTTTTTCCTGCATATGATGTCTATTTATGTTATCTCTGCTCTTTGAATGATATCTGTATATGTTCATATATGTTGTAGATGTATATGTTAGTTTTCATCTGTAGGATTAAGATAGACTTTTTAATCTTTGAGAGTTGTTGAGTTATTTCTTGGTTCTTTAGGTTGTGAAAGGAGTGCACGACAGAGTGTTGAGGACTCTGTGAGCCGGTGCAAAGAGCACACATCTGAGTTCTGTGTTGAATTCAGGAAGAACGTGCCAGGAGGGCACACCAGAAGAATTATATACTCAAGAAGGAGTCTCGAGGTTGTTTAATACCGTGAAGGAAAATATGTTCAGGAGATAGTACAATCAGAGTTATTGAATACTATGTTTTCTTTGCAAGATGTGCATTGCGTAGGATAAAGGGAGTTAGTCGAAAATAACTTTCCTTTCAGAAGTTCCAAAACCCTGAAGGAAGAGTGAAATCAAGCGTCAAAGCAAGGCTTGTTTCAAGTCTCAAGCTCAGAAGGGATAACACTTTTCAGAAGTGTTGACGAGATCAAGAGTCGGACTCGTAGGAGGAGAAAAGGTTCGAAACCTTTGAAGACTGATAAATATTCTAAGTCAAAATATATCGTAAGATCGGGAGGAGGCAAGCTTGAAACTTGATATTCCCGAAGCGCGAAGATATGAAGAGCCGAAGTGAATCTGGATTGTTAGATCCAGAAGGGTACATGTCTGTGGGTTGTGAGATCTAGAGGAAGGCAAAGGTGAAAGGTTGAAACATCTGAAGCCCATATAGCCGAAGAGCCGAGAGTCGTTGATTTGCAAGGGGACACTTGTCAACAGATCACAAGCTTCGGGTAAAGTGTAGCAGGGTTTCAGTTGAGATATGAGATTGCCGAATTCCAAAGATCCGAAGTAAATCTAGAGCGCTAGATCTAGAAGGGACGTGGTGTGAATCTATGGACTCTGGGTAAAGTCCCAAAGTGAGTCCTAGCCGTCAGATCTAAGAGAGACGTGGCATAAATCCATGCACTCCAGGTAAAGACCCGAAGTAATCCTCGATCGTTAGTGTTCGACAACACAGGTATTCCAACAGAGGACGAACACCTTCAGTAACCACTCACATAACTAGATCAAAGATCAACACACCGATGTTTTCACGTGGTAAAACCCCTACGGAGAAACATCCATGGCCCTAGCCAACGCGACCACTTGGAGTAGTTTATTAATGCAAAGAAAGAGATTACAGAGAGATTTTACAACAGAGTTTCTCACAATCGATCATCGACAAATGACCCTCCATGCTCTTTAAATAGAGATCATGGACCAATCGGGTGTTAAGCCATGGATCAATGGCCGTTAAGATCGAGGAGAGTATGAACCGTCGGATCACTCTATGTCGGGAACATATCTTGACCATCGGATTTTCTAACTACAAATGCATACTAATGCATACTGAAGAAACACACTTTTACCTAATGACATATTAGACCAAGTAGATCTTAACTAACTCCTAAGTGTCTAAATATCCTAACATCCCCCCTTAAGAACAACTTGGGATAGGATTGAAGGATTTACAATAATGACACAATAGGAGAAGG
>ML798158.1:179631-199622 GCA_009831015.1 Picea engelmannii
TTACAGAGAGATTTTACAAGAGAGTTTCTCACAATCGATCATCGGCAAATGACCCTCCATGCTCTTTAAATAGAGATCATGGACCAATCGGGTGTTAAGCCACAGATCAATGGTCGTTAAGATCGAGGAGAGTATGAACCATCAGATCACTCTATGTCGGGAACATATTGTGACCGTCGGATTTCCTAACTACAAATGCATACTAATGCATACTAAAGAAACACACTTTTACCTAATGACATATTAGACCAAGTAGATCTTAACTAACTCCTAAGTGTCTAAATATTCTAACAGTTAGATCAGTAGGACACGCGTCAATGGATTATAGCCTTCAGATAAAAGGCATTGGGAAGAAGGGTGAAGTTTGAGATTTGAGATCTCAGAAGTCCGAAGACCCGGAGGAGATTTCAACCATTGACTGAGAAGAGGACCGCAGGACCGTTGATACGAGTTGAAGGGTCAAACACCCAAAGTGAAGGAAGGACCGTTGATTGGAGGATAGGCATCCGCAGATCGTCAACTCCGAAAGATTGACGTGCGAAGGAAAGCGAGGTTTGATATTTCAAAAGTCCGAAGTCCAGAATTAAGAAGGAGATCACAGTCGTTGATTTAAGAGGGACAGATCTGGTCCGTAGATTTGAAAGGCGCCAATCTGAATCGTTAGTTCAGACAGTACCGTCAAGATTGAGAGATCGACGGTCCTATAATATTGTAGGGACAAGAATTGCGCGGATTTTAAAACATTGAGAGCGGGCCGCAATCCATACCGTGGTTTTGCCAAGAGGACACGTGGAGGTTCGAGGAGAATTACAGGCTGAAAAGCAGTTTGATCCCAAACTACTATTGGCCACGCCCACAATCGCGTGGTCATGAGAGGCCACCGCCCAAGGTCATATCAAGAGGGGGCTTATCATAAAAAGAGCTAACACTCAGTACTCTGAGATTTCGCAGAAGAGAGAAAAGGAGGGTCACAGGTGCTATCAGACCTGTACCAAGGCGCCGAAAGGGCCTGTGTTTAGATACATAAGGAAACCATTAGGTTCGAGAGAGTCACTTGACCCAAGAATCGAAGATCCTAGACCGGGAGATCACGCAGCCCTTTGGGAAGAAGGGGGGGGTCTGCATCACTTTCATTTTCCCTTCATCCATTTTTTCTTTGGTGTCCTTTAAAGCATATTTTGAACCATTGATGGATTTTATCAAGAAGTAGAATTTTCAATTGAGTTGTTGCAACTCTTCCTAGAGATTACTTAGTAGGGGTTTTCTTTTCATTGAAATTGAATCCATGTGATAGGCTATCATTTTTTTTGCATGCTAGTATAGGTTGAGAGTCAAATAACCTCTAGTGCTTTTACATCATGAAAACTTGGTATCAGGGATGATGTGTGCCAATTCTTTGTCTATATTCTTGTTGTTGGTGGAAGCTTTGCACCCACAAATAATTTCCTCTATTTTGTATGGATTATGAATAATGGTGGCCCTATCTTGACCAACAAAACCCTATGCTATGCATTGTGCCTTTGCATTACAACCTCTAGTTTAGGTCCTTTTGAGGGTGTCTTCCTATAAATCCTTTTGTATGGGGGATTTTCCTCTACCTATGTGCATGGCTTGCTTTGGTTTGGCCCACTTCTCCTTATCTTTTTGTTGGTATTTCACCCATGTCTCTATTTACTCTTCATCTTTCTTGAGGTGTTCCTCCTTGTAAACCAAAACTAGTATCCTATAGTCCATATTTACCTTAGTGTGCATCACTCCTTCCTTCCTTTCTTTCTAAGAACTTCCCTAATTTATCATTCTCCTCTAATCGTTGTTGCCTATATGGAATGCAATGGGAAAGGCCATCGTATGCAGTGTATGTATTATCATACGCAAATGAAATGCAATGGGAGAGATCATCTTATACAGTGTATGTATTATCATGAGAATTTATGTATTGTCATGAGAATTATGTTGGTTTGGACTCAAAAATTCATAAACCCCAATGACCATGGTCGTTGCATCATATATTGGTAACCATGTACTTGCATAAATTTGTTTGTTGAACCCTTGTCCAAATGTAAAACCAAATTTTATGAAAAACACTTCCATTTCCCATAGTTGTTCTCCTTTATTAAAATCTCATGTCTAGCCCGAGAGCCATCATCAATGAAGGATATGCGGTAAGTGCCATACATATCATCCTTTGGTGGGTGGCTAGTAATACCACCATCTAGGAGTATGATGGGCGCGACGTTGCACTTCTCTAACACCATATCCTCGAGGCAAGTGACCATTCTCTAATATCACATCAATAATTTATTTATTATCTTCTTTTGTATCATATTTCAAATGAATGGTTAATAATATATAACATTTTTACATTTCAACTTTTCATTTTATATATTATTTTTTCCTCTTAATGGAAGGAGATGCATAAACGTTTTCTTGTAAATATTGTTGTTATATGTAAGTGAGCATTAAAGTAATATCACGTTTATAATTTCTTTGTTATCTTCTTTTTGCCATATTTAAAATGACGTTTTCTTGTAAATATTGTTATTATATGTAAGTGAGCATTAAGGCAACATTATGTTTATAATTTCTTTGTTATCTCCTTTAAACATTTATAATTTCTTTGTTATCTCCTTTTTTAATTGTTATTATATGTAAGTGAACATTGAGGCAATATCACGTTTATAGTTTCTTTGTTATCTCCTTTTTTGGGTTCATATTTCAAATGGTTAATAATGTAGAGAACAATTTTTCTTCTCCACTCCTTTTTTGTTAATCTATTTATTCATTATGTTTTATATATTTTTAAGATAATTATGTTTTATATGTTTTTAAGATAATTTACATAAAGAATAAATGGATTTTTCAAATTGAGTGTTTTGTTTTATTTTTTCATATAGAGGATAATATATTTTTACATATATTTTGTTTTTAATTTGTTCTTGTTTACAAAGTAAGTATACATGGGTGTGTACAAATTTGGTGGATGAAAAAGTAGCAAGGGGATCAGCAGGAACGCACACTCGCATGAACGTGTGTGTGTTTTCAAGAATGCACACACATTCCTAACCTTATAGGTTTGGAAGTGATCGAACCTCCAATCAACTCGTTACGTAGGTTTATTGGTAGGAACGCACACACGTTCTTCTGATAAACATTTTTTAAAGGGCCACGAGTGGGATTTGTGATTATTTGCACAAATTGCACTCATGTTTTTACCCTCAATGATCAAATAGAGAGGAGCAACAAGGTGAGGATCTTACCACCGTGTCCTAGTCAAGCCAGGTATGTTTGATTTCTTTTATTTTTCTCCCAATTTAGTCTTTTGCTCCCAAGAATCTAAATTAAAGAAATTTGTAATTTTCTATTTTAATTAAAAAACCAACCTAATTTACATGTCATGGCTTATTAAATTGCAGCCTATATAATAAAATGGAATTAAGAGACAATGTAAACCGCTAAGAAGAAAACCAAGGAGAGAAAAACCATAACCCACCATAACCACCCAATGTAAACACTCAAATTGATGAGGGGTTGGTTATATTAAAAACCATTGAGGAACAATTAAGGGACACTAAAGAAGCCATCAAAGTCTCTTTCACCACTTCTTTGTACACCATTGTGAAGTCCATTGTAAGTGCCCAAGGGAAATTGACTTCTATTTATGATTATAGGGAAATAATGTATGAGTATTATAGCATTGGTTTGGACCAAAACCAAGTCAAAGACTCGGGCATTTCAAAACAACACATATTGAATATTTTTAAGGATCCTAGAAATGGACAAGACTACCAGTGACCAGGAAACACCTCTCCATTGACTGATGCATCCATCCCCAGATTAATCAAAACTGGATGGATAGGTGGTACATGGTATTTGATAAACCTCCTTACAATAACAAGGAGGTGCCCTTATATTTTCTAAGAAAATTATGGGATGAAATTATTTTAGGTAAGCATGTCAACTACTTTGACATGGGTGACTTCCAAGGGGTGGGTTGAGGATCCGCATAGAACTGAGAGCATGTTTGGCGTGATCCCATGTTAGGTCCTCCTCCCCCCAAGTGAAGGCTTGAACCCCTTACCCAACATCCTCCTGTTGTAGAGAGCTTGCAACATGTACAAATAGCCATTTCATCATTGAATCGTAGCCTAGTGCAACACAATACATTTGTTGCACTATATTGGTAGGAGTTGTCTTCCAGTGACAATGATAGAGGGGTTGGAGCTTCAACATGCACAAGAGAGTGCAGTGAGGAGAGGGTACATGAACATAGAATCTGTCCATGTGAACCCCAAAAATGCTTGAGCTATGGGCAGACATGCTATTGATACAAATTATTTTGAGAACGAAATGAAGGTAGAGATATAGAAATAAAATACATAAATATATTGCAAGAAAGACAGATATACAGTAATACACAATTTCTATTAATGAGAGAAATGTACAAAAACTGTAAAAAATACAGAGTTAATGAACTCACTAGAATGGTGGAAGCTAATCTCTGAGAAGAGATTTGACGGCTACACTCATTCACAAGAAGATGATGATGTTTACAATGAGGCTCTAAAGTCCCTTTTAACATAAATAAAATCCAAAACCCTATCCCCGAAACATGAAACACCAAAAGGTTTGCGGGCCCCAATGGGGGTAGTTGATACGTCAACTTCCCGAGGGCATAACTTTTGCATACGATCTCTATTTGGGGCGTTTGATACCTCGTCAGAAAGGTATATTCGAGAAGTGAAACTTATGCTAGGGGATAGGGTGTGTTATTTTAAACTCCTGGCCTCCCAAAAGTCCAAAACAATGTCGTTTAGGGCCTTAAAATGGCCTCAAAATTTTGGGACTCGAAAAACTGTAAAAAACTACCAAAATGGAAACCTATTCTTTGAACCAGTGGAATAGGTGGGTGTCCACCGATATCCATATGGATCATTCCTCCCCCCTTAGGAAGAAATTTTCCCCATCACGTCAAGTTCCCAAGGAAGATGGGGAAGCTTTTGATGAATTGAACCTTAGTGAGATGCTTGTCTTGCTACAAAAGCTATCTTGCTTAGCTTGTTGAAGGCTATCATGAACCTGTTGTTGGAGGGTTTGGATCCGTTCAACCAATATAGTTGCATGATATTCTTGAGTGTGGGAGGACTTTGTCAATGAAAATGCAGCATGAAGAGTATGAAGGGATATGTTATAACTTTTCTTGGCTGGGCAATGTGAAGGCACCCCCGTAGATGTATGATCTAGATTATTTTTGGCACGAAATGTGAGAGGAGATATAACACAGAAATATATAGAGATATTGCAAGAGAGACAACAATATAACATAGATATATCAGAAATATAAAAAGAGTCACAGATATACAGTAATACACGATTTCTATTAATGAAATAAATGTACAGAGATTGTAAAAATACAGAGTGAAAGACTCACTAGAATGGTGGCATCTTATCTCTGAGAAGAGATGTAATGGCTACTTGCATTTGCAAGAAGATGATTATTACAATGAGGCTCTAACGAACTTTTTAACATAAGGAAAATCCAAAACCCTAACCTCGGAAGATGAAAATCCAAAAGGTTTGCGGGCCCCGATGGAGGTAGTTGATACGTCAACTTCTGGGGGGCGTAACTTTTGCATATGATCTCTGTTTGGGGCGCTCGATACACCGTTAGAAATATATATCCAAGGACTAAAACTTTGATGTGAGAAACATCAAAGTAATTTCTATGTTTCTCCCAATTTTCCCAAAAAATGTTGTTTAGGGCCTCAAAACAACTCTGGAAGTTGAGGACCTGAAAAACTGCTAAAAATAGTAAATTACTAAAATTGCTAGAAAACTGTTTTGAGCCAGTTGGAAAAGGTGGGTGGCCACCGATATCCACCTGGATCAATACTCCCTCCTTAATAAGAAATGGTCTCCATTCTATTGAGTGCCCAGGGGAGAGGGAAAAGCGTTTGATGAATCTGCATCTTAATGAGTTGCTTGCCTTGCTGGAGAAGTTGTGTTGCTTAGCTTGTTGAAGGTTGTCATGAACATGTGGCTGGAAGGGTTGGACCTTTTTAACCAGTTTGGCTACATGATATGTTTGTGTGCAAAAGTAATATTTCTACTTTGTTGCAATCTTGTCGACCTTTTTTTGTTGGATAGAAGGTGCTTGGGCCAAGGCTGTAGTGGTTGCAGTATCCTTCTGTTCCCATTTTGAACAGATTGTGAAGAAGTTGAATTTTGTAGTATGAGATACTACCTTGAGGCACTTTTTAGGTGGGAGAATAGTTAGAACTACCTCTAGTATTCTGTAGAGATCACCCCCTAGAGTAAAAATGACACTAAGGGGTCAAGACTCATAAATAACATGGCATTTCCACATATATGGTTGCCCCAACAAAAAATCACAGACATCCAGTGGGGAAACATCACATAATATATCATCTTTGAAGGGTTGGATGTCATATGACAATTGACACTATTGGCTAACATAGATATCTCATCCTTGGTGAAGCCACCCGATGTTGTGTGGTTACAGGTGTGGTGTTGTCAACAATCCCAACTGTTTGACAACCTCTGCTGAGATGAGGTTCTTTTGACTTCCGCTATCAACAATAAAATGAAGCAAGGTCCCCTTCACCCACATCTTTGAATGAAAAAGGCGCTCCCCCTCTTCAGGATCTATTGGTTCTTCTGGTTGAATTGTTGCAGTCATGACAATAACAGTGGGGTATGCATCAATGATTTGTCTTTTACCAATATTTTCAGAATCAGATTCTGAATCAGGGTTCGGCTCCTTATCTCTGATCTCGGCCACCAATGACTATTTTGAGCGACATTCATTGGTGTTGTGCCAGAGGCTTTTGTGGAAATCACACCATTTTTCGGTGTCCTTCTTCATCTTCCCATGACCCTTCTTTTCATGTGGCTTGGACTAGTTTTCAGGAGACTGTTTGTTAGGGTTTTGTTTCTCATACTTTGGTTGTTGCGGATTTTCATACCCAGACTCCTATTTGTTCTGGTGCTTAAATTTCTGCTCAATTTTAACAACATATCGATAAGTAGAACCGAGTGATGAGATGTCCAGAAAATCCATTTCAGTTTGGATGTATCTATGTAGAGCCCCGCAATATTTCAGAACTAGATGTCCCTCAGAGTCTTTGATACCCAGCTTTGTGCGCAAGGTATGAAAGGTATTGGTGAACTTTGGCACTTCTTGGCCCCTCTCTTGCCACAGTGTGGTCCATCTCATGTATTAGTCCTCATAGTTTCCAACAGGGTAATATTGTTCCTTTATCGCATCCACAAACAAATCCCAAGTGGGCTCGGCCCCATATATTCCAGACTCCTCTGTGGAAATTTTCTCCCAGTAAGTTTCCCACCAATTTTTGACATGGAGGATAGCCTTAATGAGTGCAAATATGATCTTTTCTCTATCGGAAAATTTTTGAAGAGAGAAATAACCTTCTAACAGAATTAACCATTTATCTAGGGCACCCGCATCTATCTGACCTTCAAATATAGGAATATCAAAATTGACCTGTACCTTAAAAGTTGAGGTTCCTCCAAAGTGGTCTCTTGATGAAGATGCGCCTGATGCTATCAACAGGCGTTGAAGGATGTGCGAAAAATTCTCCATCATTTCGTCCCTCTGTCACGTGAGAGCTTGTTGAAGCAACAAAATGATAGAATCGCTCGCTCTGTTGTTTTTATTTTCTTCCGCCATTGAGGGTTTCTTGGGTGTGTGAGAGAAATTTTCCTCAAGAGAGACAAGCTCGAGACCCAACTTGCTATACTTGGACCTCGTCAGGGACATGCACTAAAAAATGATCAAGAGAAGCCTACTCTGATACCACTCATCCAGATTATTTTCTGCACGAAATGAGAGCGGAGATATAACACAAAAATATACGGAGATATTGCAAGAGATACAACAATATAACAGAGATATATCGGAGATATAACAAGAGTCACAGATATACAATAATACATTATTTCTATTAATGAAATAAATGTACGGAGACTGTAAAAATACAGAGTGAAAGACTAGCTAGAATGGTGGCATCTTATCTCTAAGAAGATATGTGATGACTACTTGCATTCGCAAGAATATTATTATTACAATGAGGATCTAAGGGCCTTTTTAACATAAGGAAAATCCAAAACCCTAACCTCAGAAGATGAAAATCCATCACGCTTGCGGGCCCCGATGGAGGTAGTTGATATGTCAACTTCCCAGGGGCGTAACTTTTGCATATGATCTCCATTTGGGGCGCTCGATACACCGTTAGAAAGATATATCCGAGGATTAAAACTTTGATGTGAGAAACATTGAAGGAACTACCATGTTGTTCCCCGTTTTCCCAAAAAATGTCTCTTAGGGCCTCAAAATTGCTCCGGAAGTTCATGACCCCAAAAACTGCTAAAAATAGTAAATTACCAAAATTGCCATAAAATTGTTTTGAGCTAGTTGGAAAAGGTGGGTAGCCACCGATATCCTCTTGGATCAACGTAGTAAGAATATATTTATGCTCTTCTACAGTATTATCAATCCGGTTCTACTGGATAAAAGGTTTTGCATCGAGGCTACAGTGGTTGCGGTGTATTTTTTATTTCCTTTTGACTGGATTTTGAAGAGGCTAATATTTTTGGTATGATAGATTACTTTGTGACACTCTTTTTTCGGGACAATAGTCAAAACTACCTCTGGTATCCTGTAGATATTGCCCCCCTAGAGTAACAATGAAACTATAGGGTTGAAACTCATAAACAACATGACACTTCCACATATATGGTTGGCCTAAAAGAACACCACATACTTCTAGTGGGGAAACATCACATAATACCTCATCCTTGAAGGGCTTGATGTCGTAGGTCAAGAGGCATTGTTGGCTAACACGAAGATCTCATCCCCAGTGAAGCAACCCAATGTTGTATGGATTCGGGTGTGGTGTTGTTGGCAAATCCAATTGTTTGATGACATCTGCCGAGATGAGGTTCTTCTAGCTTCTGCTATCAAAAATCAAATTTAGCAGGGTCCCCTTCATGCAAATATGTGAATGGAAGAGGTGCTCTGATGCAACCCTCGCTATTCTCCCTTGGGGCTGCATGACCTCATGGTCAAGGATATTCAAATATCTAAGCTGAATCGACTCTTCATTCCTCCAATAGGTCCTGAAAAAATGACACACATAGGTCCCTTTGATGTTGTCGCAGATTTAAGTGACCTGTATAAGCGTTCTCGGTCACTTTTGGCAACACCAGATTTCGAGTAATAGATCCTATATTAGCCTCCTCTCCAATATGACCATGAACTATGGCCTTGGGCCAATCTCTTTCCGAATTCATGCTTCGACAGTTATGGATGTCACTGCCTCCCTCTTCCTCGATCTCTAAATCGACGAAATTCAATAACAGGTGTTGGCTCCTCTGTACTAGGCCCCTTTCTCCTGCGATCGTGGGCTCTAACCCAGGGCTTAATCCAAAGTATGCTAAGTATTCGACACTTCGGCCTTCAACAATTTATCTTCTCTTGATCCATATGGATATCGGTGGCCAGCCACCTTTTCCAACTAGCTCAAAACAATTTTATGACAATTTTGGCAATTTACTATTTTTAGCAGTTTTAACTTATGGGGCCATTTTGAGGGCCTAAATGAAGGTTTTTCGGAATCGAGCTCCTCAATTATAGGAAAAGGCATGATTGAGCCCCCAAAATGAATCTCCTCAAATATACCTTTCCAATGGGCCATCACATGCCTAAAACAAAGATCATATGAAAAAGTTATGACTCCGGGAAGTTGATGTACTAACTTACCCAAATGGGGCCCACATGACTTTTGGCTCTTCATCTCCTAGGGTTAGGTTTTTGGATGTCTAGGGTTTTTGGAATTCTTTCTTACTGTAAAAAGTGCTTCAAAGCCTCATTGTAACTGCTTCTTGTGAATGCACATTGTCGTCACATCTCTTCTCAGAGATAAGCCGCCACCATTCCAGCAAGCTTGTTTCCGCTGCATTTTACAGTTTCAGCTTATTTCGTTATTGAATAGAAAACCAATTTTACTGTATCTCTATTATTTTTTGTTAAGAACCTATTAATAATCTGTATTCATTTCCTTTTGCTCATAAAATCCAGATCAGTGGTATCAGAGCGGTCTGCTCCTTGTCGTCTTAATGCATGTCCCCAACGAGGTCGGAGTACAAAGAGTTGGGTCTCGAGCTTGTTTCTCTTGAGGAAAGAAGCTCTCGCACACCCAAGCGACCTCTCATGGTAGGAGAAAATAAATATGACAGGACAGGAGATCCTTTCAAACTGTTGATTGAGGAAGCCCTCATGCAATAGAGGAACGAGATGATGGATAGTTTCGCGCAAATCCTTCGGTGGCTACCAACAGGAAACACATCTTCTTCAAACGGAGGCGCCACCCCCTTCAAGGTACAAATAAACTTCGATATTCCTATATTTGAAGGTAAGATAGACACAGCTGTTGTAGACAAGTGGTTGAATCTACTAGAAGGGTATTTTTCTGTCCATAACTTTTCGAATAAAGAAAAGATTACTTTTGCTCTCCTCAAAGTCGTTCCCCATGTCAAAGATTGGTGGGAAATTTTCTGTGAGAAAAAGGAAATAGAGGAAACCTCATTATTTTCAATTACAACCACCTATGAATCCTTTAGGGATGCTATTAAGGAACAATACTACTCTGTCAGAATTTATGATGACCTGTATACCAAATGGACCACACTGTGGCAAGAAAGAAACCAAGCAGTGCCAGATTTCACAAATATCTTCCATACCTTGTGCACCAAGTTGGGTATCAAAGATTCAGGGTGAAATATGGTGCTCAAGTATTGCGGTGCTCTGGATAAATACATCCAGACTAAAATGGAATTTCTAGACATCTCATCCTTGGGTGCGGCCTACTGATATGTTGTCAAAATCGAGCAGAAGCTCAAACAAAAGACACGACAATTTGGGCCTAGGATCCCCTCACAACAAAAGCCAGGAAAGGGAGGCCCCAACCCACTGAACAAAGGAAAAAGCAAAGATGGAGAGTATCAGGACAACCAGTCCAAGCCACAAGCAAAGAAGGACACCAGAAAGACAAAGAAAGATACCGGGAAGTGGTGTAACTTCCATAAGATCCCTTGGCATAACACTGTTGGCTATTGCTCAAAGCAGGCGCTGGTGGATGAAGTGAAAGCCTATGAATCAGATGCAGATTATGAATCTAAGCCAGAACGAGAAATATGAAGACGGATCGTTGATGCGGAACCCAGTGCCACTGTTGCTACCACCAAGCTCCAGCCTGGTGAACCAGACGAGCTAGAAGAAGGAGAGCGCCTCTTCCATTCACAGATGTGGGTAAAAGGCACCCTGCTGCACTTCATCATTGATTGCGGTAGCCAGAAGAACCTCATCTCAATAGAGGTCATCAAGCGGCTGGCCCTGCCAACAACGCCTCACCCACAACTGTACACCATTGGATGGCTCTGCCAAGGAAGTGATCTCTGCATCAGCCAACAGTGTCGATTGTTGTACGACATCAAGCCCTTCAAAGATGAGGTATTGTGTGATGTTTGTCCTCTCGAAGTTTGTGATGTTATTTTAGGCCAACCTTATTTATGGAAACGTCATGATGTATATGAGTCTAGGCCTCGTAGTGTTATTGTTACTTTGAACAGGAAATTGTATAGGATACCCAAGGCAGTCCCACCTAGTGTTATTTCCTTGATGTCTGCTAAGCAATGCAGGAAGGTCATCTCTTAGATGGGAAATTTTATCTTTTTCATGATTCGCTCTCAGAATAAGCAAAATATCACAACCACATCCAGGGTCTCTGCGGCCGACCTCTCCACACAGCAGAAGCAAGTAGATAAGTTCGTGGAAGAATACTCGGATATCTTCTCCTCACCTACAAGGGTACCTCTACACTGCTAGGTCAAGCACCCGATCGATCTAACCCCCGATACACTGCTACCCAATGGTTCAGTCTATCGTTTCTCTTTGTTAGAGAATGAGGAGATCAAGCAACAGATCCAAGAAATGCTCCACAAGGGGCACATCCGCCCTAGCTCATCACCTTGCGGGAGCCCATACGTGATGGTACAGAAGAAATATGGAACCTGGCGACTCTGTATTGATTACCAGGCTCTGAATAAAATCACAGTCAGAAACTGGTACCCGATTCCCCGAATCGATGACCTCCTTGATCAACTCAAGGGGGACAAATACTTCAGTAAGATTGATCTGAAGTCTGGCTACCACCAGGTCCCGATAGAACAGACAGATGTATGGAAAACCACACTCAAGTCAAAGGAAGGCATTTTTGAATGGTTGGTCATGCCCTTTGGTTTGAAAAATGCTCCAGCCACTTTCATGAGGATGATGGACGATATCCTACAACCATTCACCAATAATTTTGTAGTGGTGTATATGGATGACATTCTAATTTACAACAAGACTTGGGCCAAACACTTGCAACATATTCAGCAGGTTCTGCACACCTTGCGGCAACACAAGCTATATGCCAACTTGGAAAAATGCTCCTTCGGCATGGACATGGTCCATTACCTGGGCTACATCATTGATCAGCATGGCGTACATGTGGATCCAACCAAGATCCAAGTCATCCGTGACTGGTCAACCCCAACAACACTCACTGAGATTTGGAGCTTCTTGGGCCTTGCCAATTTCTCCCATATTGTATGGGCCCTCAGCCAAATAAACAGGGGTGGTGGTAAGGAAAAATTTGTGTGGGGCCGGTCCCAACAACAAGCATTCGATGATTTGAAGCAACGCTTGTGCCCAGCCCCAGTACTTTCACTACCAGACCTGTAACATCCTTTTGAGATCGAGACAGATGCTTCAGACTATGCTGTGGGGGCCATTCTCACTCAGCACGACCACCCCGTGGCCTATCATAGTGAGACACTGTCAGATACTTTCTGTAAGTACCCTACTTACGAAAAAGAAATGTGCTCCATTGTGCAAGCATGCCGCCAGTGGAGACATTACATTCTTGGGAAGGAGACAGACATCCACACTGATCATAAGCCATTGCAGTTCATGCAGACACAGGGAAAATTGCAGAATGATCGTCATCAAAAGTGGTCCACATACTTGCAGCAATTCCACCTCAACATCAAGTATAAAACAGGAAGCACCAATCGCGTCGTTGATTGCCTCAGCAGATCGCCAGTCTCGACACTCACCACGGTGCTAGATTCTTGCAGCCATGAGACATCTGGATGGCCCCAACTCTATGAGATAGACCATGACTTTGCCACCACCTACCAAATGTTGGGTGCAAACACAATTTTCAATAATTTCCATCTTCAGGATGGGTTGTTGTGTCGTCTGGGCCATACCTGTTTTCCATCAAGTGAGAAAGCAAAGTTGATATGGGAAGCCCACTACATTCAAGTGGCAGGACACTTCGGCATTGAAAAGATAGTAGCGATTCTATAGAAACATTTCTACTGGCCGAAACTTCGATAGGAGGTCAAGAAGTATATCAGGTCATGCACTACCTGCACTATTTCCAAACCGACCACTAAGAAAAAGGGCATGTACACCCCTCTTCCTACTCCTGATAGGCCATGGGAATCCATCTCAATGGACTACATGTTGGGCCTCCTGTCCACCAAGCGAGGAAATGACCGTGTTTTTTTGGTTGTTGATCGCTTTTCTAAGATGGCGATTCTGGTTGCCTGCAAGAAGAGCATCACAACAGAGGCCACTGCCAAGCTCTTCTTTGAACGAGTCTAGGTACATTTTGGAATCCCACAAACCATTGTCTCATATCGGGATAGTCGATTTCTCAGCACATTCTGGTCGAGCCTCTAGTCACTACTGGACACAAAGCTCACCAAATCCATGGCCTTCCACCCCCAGACAGATGGCCAAACCGAGATTGTAAATCGAATGATTGTGCATATCCTTCGCATGTATAATTCAAAGCACCCTCACACATGGGATGAGATCCTTCCCTATGTCCATCATAGCTACAACCGAGCCCTGCATATCTCAACCGACCACAACCCCTTTCAAGTGGGGTTGGGATTCCAACCATTGTGACCCATAGATGTTTCACTTCCCCTTGCGGTCACCTCGACCGACTCATCTCCTACTCCAACTGAAGCTGACAAAGCCACCCGGTTCATTGAGTGGATCCAACACATTCACCAACAGGTTTAGGATATCCTACAAAAGTCCAATGACAAGTACAAACAACGCCATGATCAACATCAGGTGCCGCATAAGTTTTAGGTGGGCGACAAAGTTTGGTTTCACTTGTAGAAAGAACACCTTACAGGACCCCATCGAAAGCTTCACCTACTCCATTATGGGCCGTACACTATCACCAAGGCCGTGGGGGATAATTCTTTTGAGCTCAACATTCCTCCTTTCCTTGTTCTTCACCCAGTGTTCAACGTGGATCTCCTTCGCCCTTATTTCCCACCATTATTACCTCAGAAGTAGCAGAACAAATGACACCAACATAGCTCAACCCCAACTACCTACAACAAGCATCCAATGATCATATTGTGGACAGACAGATCAAGGGCACTCGACAATAAAGGATCCATCTTTATCGAGTCGTCAAAGTAGGGCAGCTCCTGCACCAAGGCAAGTGGCTCACTTGGGGCCAAATTCAACAGAAATTTCCTCATCCGATGGGGGACCTCAACACAATGTAGACCATTTCTTCCTAAGGAGGGAGGATTGATCCATATGGATATCGGTGGCCACCCACATTTTCCAACTGTCTCAAAACAGTTTTCTGACAAATTTGGCAATTTACTATTTTTAGCAGTTTTAACTTCTGGGGCCATTTTGAGGCCCTAAATGAAGGTTTTTTGAGATAGAGATCCTTAGTCATAGCCAAAGGAATGATTGAACCCCCAAAATGAATGTCCTCGATGATACCTTTCCAACGGGCTATCACACACCTAAAACGGAGATCATATGCAAAAGTTACGACCCCGGGAAGTTGATGTACTAACTTACCCAAACGGGGCCCACATGCCTTTTGGCACTTCATCTCCTAGGGTTAGGTTTTTGGATGTCTACGGAATTTTGCATTCTTTATTATTGTAAAAATGCCTTCAAATCCTCATTGTAACTTCTTCTTGCGAATGTGCGTTTCCATCACATCTCTTCTCAGAGATAAGCCGCCACCATTCTAACAAGCTTGTTTCCGTTGCATTTTACAGTTTCAACTTATTTCGTTATTGAATAGAAAACCAGTTTTACTGTATCTCTGTTATTTTTTGTTAAGAACCTATTAATAATCTGTATTCATTTCATTCTTCTCATAAAATATGGATCATCTCTCTAACACACGAAGCTTGCAAAGCGTCGAATGACAGACAGACGAAATCTCGATCCGTTCTCCACCTGTCCTCGCGATTTGATGGCTGATGGCGTTTTGACCTTCGGGCCTTCGACAGTTTTCAACTGTAGTTGTCGCAAATTCCTTCGAAACCCAAGCCGACAAAAACAACTGGCGTGAGAATCGATGGTTCTCACCTATAAAACAACCAATGACTGCGATCAATTTCGAAATTCCTGTCTTCGGGAGTTCTGAGTGTTGAGTTCTTCCTTTACTCTTTGTGACTTTCTTCCAGAGTGTCTTTCCTCTGAACTATCAGATCTATTGACACATGTATTTTGAAATGAACAATCTATATCTGTTTCGACACTTCAAAACTTTAGCAATTCGCGTTCCACGCTACCGCTCACCAGGCTCACCCTCTAAAGTGCTCCTCTTCTGAAGGAACTAATCCTCTGCAACACATCCTCTTGACTCAATGGTATGGATTCATTCCATTGTTCAGACTTCAGCGATTTTCGTTGGTTGTCCACACGACACAACTCCTTATATCTTTCGACGCTGACACATCGAGCGAGTCCTCATGCCTCCATGTGCCTCCTCCAAGATCAAATACTAGGATGCCTTTTTAGGACTTTGATGAATTCCTCACTCATGTGTACACTGAAACTAAATCTCACGCATTTTTCTCAGATACAATGATCTGGAACGATTATGCTTCCTCTTGGGTGCATCTTGGCTGGTAACTCGGTAAACCTTCATAGCTTCACTCCCTTTGAATATTTCTTCCCACTATCTCTCTTCAGCTTTGTTTCTTGAACCCTTTGATCCCTTATAGGGCTACTTCGACACTTAGTCGAACTACAAATCTGTGTGCTCCCTGCAACATATTCTTATGCAAGACTTAGCTTCTTACTGGTGAATGTGCATGCCTTGTGACAATACCTCTTGCACTCCTTGCAAATGGAAGTTTCACGCTACCTCTTCTGAGCTTCTGATTCGAAACAGACTTTGTCAACGCACTCCTTGCAGACTGTATTCACACCTTGCATGAACTCAACAAAGAGAAACAATTGAAACTTATCTAAATTCTTCACAGTTTCATATACTCAATAACATAACCCATTCATTCATGAAAATAGAAAATAACAGGAAAACTGTAAAGAATAGCAACACCATGCGTTGGGTCAATATCCCTCTGTTATATTCATTCAGATGTAAATGGCTACAACTCTGATAAAAACAAATTACATTCAATAACAACTATCTCCTACTAATCTGCAACAACCTTATTCAGGCATACAATGCATCTATTTATACAAGAGGTCCTCTAAGGTTCCCTCCAATTACCTATCTGACAAAAGTAAAAGATTACAGCTACTTATTCCTATTACAATAAATGTTCGTGACAGACAATTGAAGGTGAATGTTCAGATCCATGCTAAAATCAAATAACTCAAGGACAATTTGATATTTTCTGGTTTGATGCGATCATTCAACCTCCAATCATTAAAACTTCTCTGATTCATCATTTACTCAGAAGTTCTATGAGATATGCCATCTTTCAAAATTTAAAATTTTACTCAAAATGCAAGCTAGGCATAGTGTTGTCATCCCATGTGGCTTTGTTGATGATACTCCTGCATCATACTCCTCTGGGCAGAAAATTCATGGAATCCTATCCATGAGCTCCTGCACCAACCTTCCATGCTTCTGGACATCATCTTCACTTACCCAACTGGAATATTCTATCGGGTGTCCCTTCCACTTGACCAAATATTCAAAATAGGTCTTCCTCCTAGTCTTCTTGCCAATCCTCTAATCAACGATCTTCTCCATCTGTGGATTTTCTACTACAGGAATCTTCTTCTCCCACTAATCTTCTCTTGATATTCTGATCTTTCTATGTCATCTTCCCCATAAGGATACATGTCTGAAATGTTGAATATGGGTGATATTCCCACATCCTCTAGAAGCTCTATCTCATAAGCATTGTTACAAACTTTCCTTAGGATCTTGCATGGTCCAATCTTTTTCAACTTCAGTGTGTTATATGTTCTTCTTGGGAACCTTTCCTTCCTCAAATTTGCTAAAACTTGATCCCCCACTTCAAATTGAATTTCTCTTCTCTGTTGATCAACTTTGTGTTTATACTCTGCACTGTTGTTTTGCAACTGCTCCTTGATTTGATTATGAAGATCCTGCATCTCTGCAGCGACGTCTTCGGTTCCAGCGCTTCTGAATTCACTCTGCTCCATGTTTCTCAATTCTGATACCCCTCTTGGCATCATCCCATACATTATCTGGAATGCGTTTTTTCGTGTGCTTATGTTTGGTGAGTTATTATATGCAAACTCTACTTGTGACAAAATTTGATCCCACTAGCTATGATGTTCAGTGACCAAACTTCTCAAAAAAATTCCCAAGCTCTGATTTACAACCTCCGTCTATCCATCTATTTGAGGGTGATATGCTGAACTAAAAGATCGTTTTGTCCCGATATTCTTCCATAATGTTCTCCAGAAATGACCAACAAATTTAGTGTCCCTATCTGAGACAATAATCTCGGGCAATCCATGAAGTCTCACAACTTCCTTGAAAAACAAATTTGCAATGTGTGTTGCATCATTTGTCTTATGGAATGGGATAAAGTGTGCCATATTTGAGAATCTATCAACCACAACAAACATGGAATCATTTCCCCTGTGGGTTCTTGGCAATTCCAGCACAAAATCCATGCTTATTGCATCCCAAAGCATATCTGGAATAGGCAGTGGTTGATATAATCCAGTGTTCTGTTTCTTTCCTTTTGCATACTGGAAAATATTATATTTTTTCACAAAATTCTTCACCTCTCCTCTCATACCTGGCCAATAGTATGAATTTTTCAACTGTGCAAATATCTTATCATGGCCAAAATGTCCTGCTAGACCTCCACTGTGTTTTTCCTTCAGAAAATTTTCTCTCATCGAGCACCTCGGTATGCACAATTGGAAACCTTTAAACATCAATTCATCTTGAATCATATACTTTGTCCACTGGATTCTGTATCTGAGCATAGGATTTTCACATGCTTCATATGCTTCCTTGAAATCTAGATCATCACAATACATATTCTTAAGGTGTTCAAACCCCAAGGTCTTGACCTGGAATTCCTGCAGAATCAGACATCTCCTGCTCAATGCATCAACAACTTTGTTAGCATTACCATAAATATGTTTAATGAAAAAAGTGAATTTTTTCATAAACTCTATCCACTTAGCATGTCTCTGGTTTAACTTCTCTCATCTGGTTATGAATTGTAAATCTTGGTTATCGCTATACAAGACAAATTCTTTTGGAACAAGGTAGTGCCTCCATTTTGTCAAGGCTTGAATTATGGCATAAAACTCTTTATCATATGTGGAGACCTTTCCCTTAGTCTCATTCAAATTCTCACTGAAATATGCAACAGGACTATTATCTTGGCTCAAAACTGCTCCAATTACAACTCCACTCGCATCACATCTTACTTGAAATGTCTTCCCAAAATTTGGCAAGACCAGAATTGGTCGTTCTGTTATCTTCTACTTCAATATATTGAAATTTTTCTCAGCTTCTTATGTCCATTTAAAAGACTTGTGTCTCTTCTTCACTGTATCCATCATTGGTGCACGAATTCCGCTGAAATTTCTAATGAACTTCCTATAGAAACTAGCTAATCCATGGAAGATTCTCACTTCAAACATACTCCTTGGCGATGGCCATTATTTGATTTCTCTAACCTTCTCGGGATCCATCTTCAATTCATTTGAAGAGATCGTGAAACCCAAGTAAATGAGTTATGTCTTCATAAAATAGGACTTCTTCAGATTTATCAACATCTTCTCCTGTTGTAGTCTCCTCATCACTAATGCCAGATGTCTCAAATGCTCCCCTTTAGTTTTACTGAAGACCAATATATCATCCAGATATACGACACTACTGCATTTGGGTCAAATTCCGACGGCGCGTTCGACGCAATTGCCACTTTCTATTGTCGGAAGACCGACAAACTTTGGACCCCCTCAAACGTCGTTTCACATGACGTCGTTTTTCCGACGACCTAATTTTCGTCTATATTGCAATGTTTCAAACGTGGCAAGAGAGACGTTGCAAACGTGGCAAGACGGACGTTTCAAACGTGGCAAGAGAGATGTTGCAAACGTGGCAAGAGAGACGTTGCAAACATGGAAAGAGAGACATTTCAAACATGGCAAGACCAACATTTCAAACGTGGCAAGAGAGACGTTGCAAACGTGGCAAGAGAGACGTTTCAAACGTGGCAAGACCGACGTTTCAAATGTGGCAAGAGAGACGTTGCAAACGTGGCAAGTGAGACGTTTCAGACGTGGCAAGAGAGACATTTCAGACGTCTGAAACGTGGCAATAGAGACATCTAGAACGTGGCAAGACCGACGTCTTGAAGGTGGCAAGTACTCGTCTAGAACATGGGAAGAGAGACGTTAAGAGGTATCATCTCCGACGTGGTTTCTATGGGAGAGACACTCCAAAATGTCGCAATAGAGAACTTCTTGTAGGTATTTAAAAAAAAAATACAATATCAGTACTAAGAGGGACATGTACATTAACCTTTGCTAAGATACTAGCCATATCAATATTTAAATCTATATCATCGGTCTATATTTAAGA
>ML798158.1:207020-228226 GCA_009831015.1 Picea engelmannii
GTTTTTTATTCTAGTAGTTTGAACTCTTCTAAAAATTATGGCGTTGATTATATACCTAGCACTAATAATAAATATCACTTCATATAAATGGTGATGAAGCATGAAGGAGGTCAAGTTGTAATTGAGGAGGTGTTGGAAGTTGTACCAACCCTTTTTGAAGCGTCGTTATTATAACAAACTTGTCGCAACATCCGTTAAATGCAACATATTTATAGATTTTGTAACCTCGCAATTCCAACGTAAAAAAGTCCTAAGTGACTGTTGGTATTTTGACTTGGTGAACATTCTAAGGTGACCATTGGAGTGGAAAACCTAGTTTCCAAAACATCGCAATTGCGACATACATCTTCACAAATGTCGCAATTGCGACATACATCTTCACAAACGTGGCAAGAGCGACGTTCCAGTGGAAAATGTGGCAAGAGAGACGTTCCAGTGGAAAACATGGCAAGAGCGACGTTGACGTGGCAAGACCGACGTTAATGTGGCAATTGTGACATACATCTTCACAAACGTGGCAAGAGTGAAGTTCCAGTGGAAAACGTGGCAAGAGCGGTGTTCCAGTGGGAAACGTGGCAAGAGCGACGTTAACGTGGCAGGACCGACGTTAACATGGCAATTGCGACATACATCTTCACACACGTGGAAAGAGAGACGTTCCAGTGAAAAACGTGGTAAGAGAGACGTTCTAGTGGAAAACATGGAAAGAGCGACATTAACGTGGCAAGACCGATGTTAACGTGGCAAGAGCGACGTTATCGGGCAACATGATTTTTTTTTTTATAAATTTCCTCTATTTTGCGACAATATGGACAATTTTGTCCATAACGCCGCAAATAAAACGTCAGAATTTTTACAATATGTAGTAGTGAGATCACAAACTTACCAATGAAATCCTTCAATACTTCATTCATCAGTCTCATAAAATTACTTGGTGCATTGGTTAAGCCAAATGGCATAACAAGCCATTCATACAACCCCTCATTTTTCTTAAATGTTGTTTTCCACTCATCGCCTTCTCTCATTCTTATCTGATGATATCCACTTTTCAAATATATCTTTGAAAAAATATTGCTCCACTTAATAAATCCATTAAGTCATCCATTTTTGGCAAAGGAAATTTGTACATGATGGTGATATTGTTTATGGCTCTTGAGTCTATACACATTCTCCACCCTCCATCCTTCTTTGGACTCAACACAGTTGGTACTGTGCATGGACTCAAGCTTTCTCTCACCAAAAATTTGTCTAATAATTCTTGGATTTGTTTCTTTACCTCCTCATTCTCTTGAGGTGTCAATCTGTATGCTACTTTGTTTAGTATACTTGTTCCTGGTATCAAGTAAATACGATGTCTTATACTTTTGATGGGTGGAAATGAGTTAGGAAACTCAACCACTACTATGTTAGCAAAATTCTCCAACAGCTCCTGAACTTCTTATGGAAAATCATCCATAGAATTACTTGTAAGGAAAACTCTGAGTTTCCTCACCACATCAAACTGCATCCCATGTTCCTTCTTGACTTCACTCAGGATTTCCTTCCCACTCATGAGAAGTATGCTTGTGGTGGCTTCTTCCTTTAATTTCTTCTCTTCTATTGGCAACAACATGTGTGTTCTACCATTCTTTTCCAAGGTGTAAGTGTTCCTTCTCCCATCATGAATGAAATTCCTGTCAAACTACCATGGTTTCCCCAACAAAACATGACATACATCCATGGGAATTACATCACACATAATCTCATCTCTATATCCAACTATTTTAAATTCAACAAGGTATTGTTTAGTTACCATTACCTGGTGTCCTTTTTGCAACCATGTGACCTTATATGGATTTGGATGTGCAGTTATCTCCTACTCCAATTTCTCCACCATCTCTATGGATACTAGATTATCAGTTCTCCCACTGTCAATTATCACCTTGCATACTCTATCTTTAGTATTACAAGTTGTCCTAAAAAAAATGTTCCTCTGCACTAGTTTTTCAACTTCTGGTTCTGGATTCAAGAGAACCTTCCTCAACATCAGATATTTTCCATCCTCCGCACCTTCTACTTCAACATTCCTCTTTTTTGCTTCTGAAATGTGAGCCTCACCTCCTCCTTTATTTTTCTCAGGACATTCCCAAGACTTGCGTGTTGGTTTTCCACAGGTATAACATGTTATCTCTCCTCCTCTGCTTCTTCCTCTTCCTCTGGAAAAAGAATTTATTCCACCAGGCTGTCTCTCTCTGGAGCTTCCTCCTCTTTCTGAGTGACTGTGCATTTTATCATCCTCACCCTTGGGCTTCTATGCCTTATCATGGGCAACTCCTTTACCTTTGTTCGGGATTCTACCTCTGCCTTGTTGGCTTTGTTTTCTGGACAACTTCTCCTCTGCTTTCAATGCATATTGATATGCCTCCTCTACTGTCCTCACCGACATCATGCTGATTTCATCCTGGATCTCATATATTAGGCCATTTATGTACCTAGAAAATTTCTCTTCATATATGTGTATTCTTTCACTGGCATTCCTTTCTGTCTCAGGCTCTACATATTCTTGAACATAATTATCTGATAACCCTTGGGAATGAACTTAGCCTTCATCTTGGCTATGATTCTATCCCAACTCTTAATATTTTGATTACCTTTTCTTCGTCTCTCATCCTGTAGTTCATCCCACCACAGTGTTGCATGTCCTTTCAACCTAGTGACAACATGTCTCACCTTCTTCTCCTCATTGACATCTTCATAGTTGAAATACTTTTCCATGGACCTTATCCAATCCAATAGCTCTTCAACATCTAGATTCCCTTCATACATTGGGATGCATATTTTCTCTCTAGCTCCCAACTTCACAGCAAATTTCAGTAAGCATTCTTCGACAGCATCTCCCTCTGTAGCTTTTTCAACCTCCGTCTCTTCACTTTCTGCCTCACCAATGTCTCTAGCGTCAGGTGCTCTCCTCTGTGCTGCTTCCATCGCTTCCAACCTTGCATGCATTTCTCTCATTTCCCTTTCGACATCTTGATTGTATATAAGAGGTTCCATGCATCTCCTCGGTGGAATTGTGTTGACTGGTCCTCACACATAGAGTACAAATTCAAGCTCTTTTTCTGCTACCTAAAAATGAAATCATCCTCTTATACCACTTGATGCAACCCCCCCTACTCTCCCTTGGGACTGCACGACCTCCCGGTCAAGGATCTTCAAACATCTGAGCCGAATCGGCTCTTCGATCCTCCAATAGGTCCTGAAAAAATGACACACACAGGTCCCTTTGATGTTTCCACGGGTTTAAGTGACCCACATAGGCATTCTCAGTCGCTTTTGGCTACACTAGATTTCGAGTACTAGCTCTTATATTAGACTCCTCTTCAATATGACCACGAACTATGGCCTCAGGCCAATCTCTTCCCAAATTCATGCTTTGGCAATTCTAGATGTAGCTGCCTCCCTCATCCTCTATCTTTGAATCGACAAAAGTCAATAACAGGCGTTGATTCTTCTGTACTAGGCCCATTTCCCCTGGGACCTTGGGTTGTGACCCAGGGTTTAATCCAAAGTGCTCTAAGTCTTCGACACTTGAGCCTTCGACAATTTCTCTTTTCTCTAACACATGAAAGTTGCAAAGCGCCGAACGTCGGACTGAAGTAATCTAGATCCGTTCTCCACCCATCCTCGTGATCTAATCACTGACGAAGATTTGGCCTTCGGTCCTTCGTCAGTTTTCAACTGCAGTTGTTGCCAATTCCTTTGAACCCCAAAATGATGAACATAATTGGCATGAGAATCAACGTTTCTCGCCTATCCAACAACCAACGGTTGCGATCAATTTCAAAATTCCAGCCTTCGGGAGTTCCGAGTGTTGAGTTCTTCCTTTCCTCTTTGCGACTTTATTCCGGAGTGTCTTTCCTGTGAAGTATCAGATTTGTTGACACATGTCTTTCGAGACGAATGGTCTAGATCTATTTCGGCACTTTGAAACTTTAGCAATTCACGCTCTAGGATACTTCTCACTAAACTCACCCTCTGAAGTGCTCCTCTTCCGAAGGAACTAATCCTCCACCACACGTCCTCTTGACTCAACATCCTGGATTTGTTCCGATGTTGAAAACTGAAGCTCTGATACCATATTGTAACATCCACAACCACCCAGGTCAGGCCATGCTACTCCAGAAAACGCTCCGATACCATATTGTAACATACCTAGCCACCGAAGCTGGGTCATGCCACTGAAAATATTTGATGCTCTGATACCATATTGTAACATCCCCATCATCCAACTGGGCTATGCCACATAAAATTTCCTGAACTGTATGCAAGTTAAAACATATACACACATAAAATCTTACGAAACTTTATATATAAAACTCAAAACAGAAAAATACATTCTGTAAATGCAGAGATTCATATGGAAATAATAGTAAACATGTACATGCAACATGTTGACGATTAAAATCGCAACAATGAATTTCGCCCGCAAAGGATTGCTAAAAACGCTATTATTTAATTATGATAATAATATAATACTAGTAGGTGGGACCCCCTTGTAGACTAGAGGCACAAGGATAGACATATGACACATATTTTTCTACTATTATGATGCTGACTGCATGGTCCTACCTTTTTGATGATGCAGTCTGGCTGCATTTGGCGTGATAATGGGTGGTTAATGCATATTGTTGGTAATAATTTGCGACACAGAACAATTTCCTGGTTATGAGGATCATCTTAGTTACAATTTCTATGGTATAACCTTGTTACTAATTCTTATGTTGATTACTTAGCCATATATGAAAGGGATACTTAATGGTAGCATGATCAAAACAAGGGAAATTATGGAAACGTTCTATAGTTCAAACAAAAGAAAGAAACCATGTATTAATCCTTGAGCTATAATAAAAGACTACATGCAAATTTCGAATGGAAGAATTAATGGGTACACGTGTTAGTCCTAACTATTATACTATGGTTTGATTAATTGGCTATGCAAATTTCATTAATGTCGAATGGAGGCGCATATAGCAATGTGGATATGATTTGATTTATTGTGTAGAGTTATGGAAAGGGTTAACGTATGAAATAGTTCGGGAGGCGCACTGTGCAATAGATATGGTCTCGGATCTTACGATGGTTTGGAATTGATTATGCATTGGTTATATGGTTTGATTTGTTGGTGGATGTTATGAATATTGGGTTGTATCGTACTTCGAATTGAATGGGGCCAATTGATGGAAGCGACGTGCATTTACTGCCAGTCACTCCAAACCTTTCCTATCTCCTGTCACCCTAAGCATTGTTCCATTGTTGCAATTTTTCTTTGTTGGTTGTGAAGATCCGCGTTTTCAGTTTTTTTTGAAGGGAAATCTCGACCAACTCGTCATTTGAGTGGTTTTCCCACTGGTATGGTTCTTTTCTTTCCATCCATTAACTATTCTCTATTTTATTAACCAAATGGTAGCTCAGTGATGCTTGGATTCTGTGTGTTCTTGAGATTTTTTACTGTGTGCAAATGTGGTGTTATGGCTCTCTATGATGATTGTAAAATGTTGGAAATTGCAAGAAAAGGAATGAGTTCTATTAAATTGTGCATTGGTTGTTTTCTCGGTCAATGTAGTTTTATGATGGGTCTCTGTGGAATAATAAGTGACAGTGGTGCGATAAGACTCTGGGTTTGATGATTGAGGGTTTTTATTATGTGTATCATTGTCTATTAAATCGTTTCCCTCTCGGTTGTTGTGGTAATCCTTACCTAGTTGCAGAGAAATTGCCAGCAGTGGTGTGTTCTTTTCTTGAAACCTGAGTTGTGGTTGGTAGCCCATTCCTATTTCCTTTTCACTGAAAGCGACCCAAGATCCAGTCTTGGTTGGCCCTGAATGTTAATACAGTCATGTGTGGATATTGGATTGATACAGGTTATATCTCAACATTCTTTCACAAGAATTTGTGTGTCATCATTGTTGTTGTTGTCAAAATTTATTAACCTCCTTGGTGATTGCAAATAGACATTATCTCGTTGTGTTTGGATAACCACCACTGTTAAGTTAACCCTCGTCCCTTCTCTACAAGTGTTAGACACACCTGTGTGCACTGGGTTATTTTACTCTAACTTCCTTTGTCTCTCCTCGGGTGTTAACTATTGGTATCGTCAAGGGCTTGGAGTAATAAGTCGAAGGACTGTGTGGCTCACTGTTGTTTCCTTTTAGAAATTGTTTCTTTTGACTTGTGGTTGATGGTTAAATGGATATAAGTATTGGAAGACCATTAGCTCTTTGTCTTTTTGTTTAAAACATAAACAGTTGTTGCCTCCCTTCATTTTATTTTTGACAAATCCGACTCAGACTCTAACCATCTCTTCTCTCCTCAGGCACATTATGAGGTTTTTCAAGTGTCGGGTTATCAATTAATGATTGTGGAAATTTAAGGAGACTTTCTCTCTCATTTATAAACCCATCCCTCTATGATGAAATTATTTAAACAAATTAAAAAGGGAAAGGCATGGTTGCATACAATTGAGGGTTGTCTTTCTATTCGTTATGGTTCGATCACTGTGTTTTATCCAGCATGGTATTGATTGCATAAGAAAACACCTGGGTGAATTCTATCAAGCCCGATTAGGGCTCTAGAAAGTTAAAAAAAGGTGCCTATGTGTCAGTTTAGTTCTGTTTGCTTCATATATGATATAGTTATATCGAAATCATCGTGCAAACTACCAATTGTTAAAAAATAAGAAGTTATATATACAAGGATCAAACTCAGGGTTTATGTTTGGATTGACTGTAGTTTCAATTCAATATTTTGTCGATTGTTTGATTAAAGTCTTGTGTATGATCGGGCATGCTTTTAAGTCTGTCCACGTTTTTGGAAATACACCTGTGTACATTTAAATTGGGCTCAATAATTGATGGGTGATCAATGACTGTTGATTTCTTATCGTGGTGCACTATTGATTATCAGGGATAGATCTTGAGCATATTGTTGTGCATGTTTTGATCAGCATTATAATAAACAATATTGTTGAATGGAAATTTTTTTTATAATTCATGAACCAACAGACTGTTAAAATTAAGGATTTCTAGAAAATTTAATTTCTATTGAGACAACAAGCAGTTTTGTATACAATTGAGCAACAATGAATGTTGGTCTTGGAAGTGGATTCTTTTTGGATTAATTTTGAATAGAATTATGATTGTACAAGGATATCCTTCAGCTAGCTTGGCTCCAATCTTGCAGGTTTAATTGATTCATCCGAGGGCATCTTCATTGGCATAGTTCACTCATACCTTGTAAGTTTCAATCATATGACCTCAAGGGAGGTTCCATAATAGCCAAGGAAAGGGAGGTATCATCCCCACTGAGGGCATCGAGTCTCTCTACTCTTCATATTTCATTCATTGTTGGAGTTAAGTTTTACTTACTAAGAACCAATAGTGAAATCCCTTCCACTCGGCCTTCATTCGTTGTGCGAACAAGGAAAAGTAAGGTATGGGCTATCAAATTATGGGGAAAGAATTAATTCATTCTTTAATATACGTAATTACACTATCAAAGAATTGAGAAAAGAATCTCTCGATTTGAATGCTGAAAATGCAGTTCTTCCAGTCATTCATTATATATGTAATTATGCATTTTTTTAATGATTTCCATTTCCATTTACATCGATGGATTTTCATCATTTATAACAGGTTGAAGTTTATTTAATTTATTTTATGAACAATATCCATCAAATTCCCTACCATTTTCTCACTTTTTCGCTCAATACAAATCCCCTCACAATCCCAGATTCATTTTACACGCCCTGTTATTAAAATTAAATTGAAACTCTGTATTACAGTGATTAAGAAATAACACATAGATGGCTCACAAATGATATGATTTGGTTATTGTTGCATAGTCGATTGTTCAATGATGGTTGAGCAGTAATTGTGTTCTTAATCCCTTTCATTTTCTCACTTTTTCGCTCAATACAATCCCCTTAGATATCCCAGAACCCTAATTCGCCCCCTGCTCATTGACAATTATTGAATAAATTTTATGGATTGCATTGCATGGGTTTGATGTGATTGTTGAGACAAAATTTGTTTCATATTAAGCTATGTCATGTATGGTTTGTTTAAGAAGCTAGTTGCTAATAAACGCTTTATATAGGATGAGATTCTTCAGCAGAGGAAGTCATGGACGAAATAACATGGGCAGAGGGAATTGGAACAGAGGGCCTAGAAGGCCAAGATTGTCAATACATTTTGATATAGATCCTCAAGAGTTAAAACAAATCTTCCAATATGGATTTTTCAATTTGATTGGAAAAGGGGTAGTCCAACCTAGACTAGAGAGGCATCCCTTCCAACCCCACCATTTCCTTGGTATCCATGTTCCCCCTTATGTTTCATTGCAACCTGAAGTCCCTGAGAATGAAGGATGGCAGGATATTGTTCACCCAACAGTCTCCCAACATCGTGGCTGGCCAAATTTGTCTCTACCTCCTCCTCCTCCACCTGCTATCCCAAATGTCCAGATTTCCCCTGCACACTCACCTGTATAGTCCTCCCACGCAATAAAAAGACTCAAAACCGAATCCCACCATATGCATGATGAATGAAAAGTTGTTGTTTCCCCATCCTCCCCCTCAAGTGATTCAACCAAATCTGTTTCATCCTGAATTCACTTGAGAGATGACTGTTCTCATGTCATCAGTTATATCAAGCCTAAAGGCTCTACACAAACTACTAATTTAGAGAAGTCAAAAGGAGATAGAAACAACAAAGGGAAAATTGCCTCTCAAAGTGGAAAATATATTTTTTGACTTGACTTTATTATTTTTTTATTGAGGACAGTGGACTGTTGAAGGTTTTGGACAACATACTATTTTTGGATACTTTGTTAAGAACCAAATCTAAATAAGGCATTGCTCCTTGTATCCTCATAGTGTGCTATCATTTCTTCTGTGAAAATTGTCCAAGTGACGAGTGATTTGCGAAAACAAAGCCATCGATACCATACAAATTGATTAGGTTCTAAATATGAAGAAGCAATTTGTACCTTTTGTGTATGTGGCACATTATGTAGATCAAAAAATTGCTCCATCTGAAGTATCCATGTGATTGGGTCCTTGCCATCAAACTTCCTCATATCGATCTTAGGAACGTGGTTGGTCTTCAACCCAAAGTTGGAGTTTCTCCATTATTGATTCACCTTCCTTGTGTCCTCATCATGAATTTCATGGGATGCATTTTCACTTTCATGTGTCTTCTTCGTTACAAAATTTTTCAATACTTCCATGATCTCCTCTTTTAAACCATCCATCTTTGCCTCCAACTTAGCTTCCATATCTTGTAGTTCATCTTTTGTTACTATCTTCTTTTGTAAATCATTTATGTCCCTACGCATTTCTTCACCTTCATCAAGAGTCCATGTATGATTGTCTAGAGGCTTATTTGGTGTAGAAGTTCCCTTTTTGGGTGGCATGTTGGCCAAGTATCACTTTTGAACCTTGATTTTGAGGTGGTTTTGCTAGACAATCTTTCTTCTGTTGTATCTCCCAAGTTTAGGCCCTTCTGGGTATGAAACTTTCTTTTATGTAGTTCTCTGATATTTCTTCTCTGATTCCATAGGTCTGATCAAAATTGGATGTGCCAAGTGGAATTTATAGTAACTTCCCCACAACTTGTCGATTTTTGGCCTTTCCAGGAGATCTCACTTGTATAGCGTGCCCCACAAAAAATAATTGATATGAAAATTTGAAACTCATACCAGAAATACTAAAGACTGTCCATGATCTAATGAAACTAGTCCCACTCAATTTGGATACTCTAGGAATAAGTTATGATTGTTTTACCTAGAACACCTTCTTGAGACTAGTCAATAGGACTAGTCAGATACCCTATCTTACATAGGGTGTATCTACAAATTTAACATGACCCAGAAGCTAAAATGTTTACCACAGATACCTTACTACTTTCTGTGAATATCCTTCAGAGTTCAGGGTCTGAAATGTTACAGAAAAAAAATTATAGTGAAAAGTCCGCAATGACTCAGTTCAGGATGATTCCAAAACCCTATCTTGTACAGGCCGTATCTCTGAAAGTATAAGGCCTTAGGAGATAAAATTTGAACCCAACGTACCTTGATATGTCTACTAAATATATTCCAAGTCATTCCTTCTGAAACATTGCAGAAAAAAAGTTATAGCGAAAATTCCAAGGTGTCTCAGATGTAGCAACGAAACCCCAAGACCTTGAGCTCTGACACCATATGTTAAGAACCAAATATCAATATAGCATAGAAAAACCTTAGAAAAAGTACTCAACGCCTTGAAAATGAGATAATTTCAGATAAGAAGCCTCTTCGAGTGGTCAACCTCCTTTTACCCCATTTAAATGTTCAAGTACAAGATGATTCAAAATGAAAATGTCTCCTTGGTATATATAGGAGACTAGGAGGTATAATTACAACTAATGGCCTAAAGCCGCATTAAATAAAATAACATTACTAATATAATATGCCCCAATTAAGGGGTAATGAGCCAATATTAGGGCTTAACATACTCTGGATATAATATGTTTGGATATGATTTGAAATATCATTGATTTTTAATTTTCAAATTATGAAAATGATTATGGGAGCCAAAAGGAGTGATGTGTCTGATTTATTTTCTAGTTATGTTTATTTTCGTTAAAGAAATTAAAGGGAGTTACAAGGGGTCCCACCTAATAGGTATTATTTATTATAAGACCCTTATTATTATTATTATTATCAATTCTTCCCCTAAACTAAAAATTAGTCGAGTTTTTGTTAAATTAACTAAATGAAGTGGTTGAATTACTTCAACTAATTTGGAATGTATAAAATCCAAATGAAGAGGAAGAAAAAGAGGAGAATAGAAGGAGAAAGCATACTAAGTTTTTCTCTTGAATTTTTTTAAGATAGTTCAATTTTCATTCATTCTTCAATTCATTAAAAGCCCAATTCTATTTTATGATAGAACATTCCTATTGTAGACAACAAGATTCAAAGTTGAATTACATCATTCAAACACTTGTTTTGACAGGTGTTGATCTATCTTTGATAGTGTGTAGACTTGTATTTTTATGAATTAAATTTCATGACTGATAAAGGATATTGTGCAGAGTCGAGTGGGAAGCAATTTGTGCCAAGCTGATCCATATTTTAAAGTTCAGTTTTTACTTCCTGTCAGAGTCCTTTTGTATGGTTTTCATTGGGGATATCTAAGCTTGACTTTGGTCCAAACTCCCTGAAGGATTTTTGTAAAGAAAACGATTCTTTTGATTTCTTGGAATGAAATAAGCGATTTCTATTCTGTCTCATCTCTGTTGATATGTGACTTGGTATTTTGGATTTTGTCTCCACATTTACCTTTTGCATCTGTATTATTCATAAAATGGTCTTCCCTAGTGATGAGATAATCTTTTCTTTCATCCAAAATGAACCTTATAAGCCTAAGGAAATTATATCAATAGAAGATAACAAAATTCATAAAGGTTTGAATCCTCTAGAATGTTCATTTTCATCGAGTGATGTAGGAAACAAAGAAAAACATAAATAAGAGGAGTCAAAAAGGAAAGTGGGTGAAACCATTTCCTCGAACATTGAAACACCCGAGTCTCCAAAGAATGTTAAAATAGGTGCTTGATATTCTGAAGAAGAAAAATTGAAGTTCACTAAGCTGTTTGGTGAATTTCAAGATGTTTTTGCTTGGTCTTATGAGGATATTCATGGTTTTGATCCTACTATTATAAAGCATGCCATCCCTATCAAGGAAGGCATAAAACTAGTTAGGCAAAAATAGAGATGCATTAACCTTGCACAGGAAGAAACTATTCAGAAAGAGTTCGAAAAAATCTTGAACACTAGGATAATTTTCCCAGTTAAGTATTCTGAGTGGGTTTCTAATTCGGTTCCCGTTCAGAAGTCAACAGGTCATATTGGATTATGCATTGATTTTAGTGCATTGAATAGGGCTAGGGTTAAATATCATTTCCCCTCCCTAATATGGAAATGATTTTGCAACAAGTTGCAGGGTCATAGATGATGTCCTTACTCGGCGGGTTTTCAGGTTATAATCAAATCAAGGTAAAAAGGGCAGATAGATTTAAAACCAATTTTATTACTCCTTGAGGCACTTTTTCTTACAAACGTATGCCTTTTGGATTATCTAATGTAGGTGCTAATTTTCAAAGAGCTATGCAAATAGCTTTTGACGATTTGATTGGTAAAATTATTCAGATTTATCTTGATGACTTAACCGTGTATTCTAAAAATTGATCAGATCATTTCGGTCATCTTAGAAATATTCTCATGCAATGCAGGAAATTTGGAATTTCTCTAAATCCTTCTAAGTCTATTTTTGATGTTACCAAGGGCAAACTCCTTGGAGACATTGTCTTGGATTCAAGAATAAGCATTGATCCCGAAAGGATTACTGCTATCCTAAATCTTCTTGCTCCCACTTCCAAGAAGGAGGTTCAAGATTTCATGGGTGTTATTAACTTCATCTGTAGGTTTTTTCCTTATTTTTCTATGATGGTAAACACAATTCACAATATATTTAAACAAGATCGTTCTTTTTCTTGGACAAATGATGTCGAAAATTCTTTCGTAGGGATCAAGAAAGCAATCAATTCCGCACCGGTTTTGGCGAAGCCATATTTTGAGAAAGAATTTATGATATATAATGATGCCATAGATGAAGTTGTTTCTGCCATCCTCCTTTAGTGCGAGGACCAAGATAATACAAAACCAGTGGATTACATGAGTCAAAGATTGTCTGTGATGAGTTTAAATATTATTTTATTGAAAAGCATGCTATCGCTCTGGTTAAAGCTATTGAAAAATTTCACCATTTCATCTTAGTTAAGCATACGCTAGTAAAAGTCCCTTTACCTGTTGTCAAGTTTTTACTCTCACAGACTTATCTTTCAGGAAAGATTTCACATTGGCTTGCCAAGATTCAAGAGCATGATCTAACTATCATGACTTCTAAAACTATCAAGGGATGTGACTTAGCCCTTCACTTATCTCAGCTTGCAGAAATGAGTGAAGAAATTGGTGAACATGATAGCTCTATGTCAGCATTGTTTTACATTGACAATCAAATCCTTCATGTGTCTGAACATCCTTGGTATAAATATTTGGTTTACTATTTGAAAAACCAAAGATATCAAGATAACTTAGATACCCATCAAAGAAGAAGGCTATGTCTCGAATTTGCTAAATACGTCATTATAGGATACTTCGTTTTTAGAACATCTGTTGATGGTATGCTGCTTTGTTGTGTGAACAATGAGGAAGCACATAAATTGTTGCAAGAGACTCATGGTTCTTGAAATTTTGTTATCCATGTAGGAGGTCACTTTTCTGCTAAAACAATTGCTTTTAATATTATCAAGAAAGGGTACTATTGGCCTTCAATCTTTCGCGATTCTTATAATTTTTTGAGATCTTGTGACAAGTGCCAGATTTGTTTTGGGAAAGAACGTCTTTCTGCTATGCCTTTACAACTTGTCCTCCCTGACTTTCCTTTCTCAAAATGGGGTTTGGACTTTATTGGTCCTATTAATCCTTCATCTTCAGTAGGACAAGTCTTTACTTGACATCCACATACTATTTTACAAAATGGACTGAAGTTGTCCCACTTAATCATTCACAGGATGATCAGGTGAATGTTTTCCTTGAAAATAATAATTTTTCCATATTTTGTCTTCCTTTGGAAATCATTATAGACAATGGTCCCACTTTTATTTCTGCTAAGATGACCCAATTTTTAGCTAAGTTGGGGTTAAACATTTTACCTCATCAACTTATTATCCCTAAGGTAATGGGCAGGCCAAGTCTACCAAGAAGAATCTAGTAATAATTATCAAGAGGCTCATTGAATATAAGCCTCGTCAATGGAACATACTCCTCACTTATTCCCTTTGGGAATATCTCACTACTACCAAGGTGAGCACTAGTTGCACTCCTTTCCAGCTTGTTTATGGTCAAGAAGCCATTCTTCCTACTGAGTTGGAACTTTCCTCCTTAAGGTTAATGCTACATGTCGAAGAATTGAATTCTTCTGATGTTTCTCAAAGAATGAATGCACTTTTGGATTTAGAGGAGAAAAAGGACGTTTTCCTTGGATAATATAAAGAGAAGACAACGGACTCTAAAAACATATTTCAACAAAAGTGTCAAGGCTGCCAAATTTAAAGTTAATAAGAAGGTATTGTTGTGGGATTCATCTCATGCTGATAGAGAAAGGCATTCAAAGTTTCAAAAATTATGGTTGGGTCCTTTTAAGATCACTTTTGTCCTAGGCGCAAATTCTTACATTCTAAAGGACTTACAAGGGCGATTGTTTTCCTACAACACTAACAGTTCCCACTTAAAACACTACATGGAACCAACTTGAAAGGTTTAACGTTGTATGGAATATTTTTTGTATTTTAGTGTTTTTCATTTATGTTCTTACATTTATGTCATTTCATTTCTGCTTATTTCATTTCTGTTGTTTCATTTATGCTAGGACTTTTCTTACTTTTTCTTTATTTTGACTTCTTTTCTTGTCAAAATAAAATGTTGGATCAATTTTTCCACAACGACACTTCTGCAAAGTATTGTTAATCAATAACAATTGAGTTACACAGTTGTCATGATGTTCCTCTTTAAAAAATCATTGAAATTGTTATTTGCTTCAACTGTTGTTTTATAAGATAGTTTGTTTTATCTCTCTTCTACTTTCCTTTTCTTTCATCCATTTCAATATTCAAAAGAACAAGTTCATAATTTTTTTATCCTGGAAGTCAAGAATATTTTTTAGTTGAATGATTATGCTTAGAGGGATAAACCCCCTCATACTTAACACTTTCCATGAGTGATTCCCAAATTCCCGGTTAATATTCCCTTAAATCCACTCACTCCCCCCCGTTGCATAATCATTTCTGATTTATATCTTCTTGATCTGATGTTACATGGTTTGCAAAACCAGATATTCTAAGTTCTTAATCTATTGGAAACAGATTTCCCTATGGAATCGCCAGTTCGTTGACGATTAAAATCGCAATGATGAATTCCTCCCGCAAAGGATTGCTAAAAACATTATTATTTAATTATGATAATAATATAATACTAGTAGGTGGGACCCCCTTGTAGACTAGAGGCGCAAGGATAGACATATGACACATATTTTGTTGTTGTTATGATGTTGACTACATGGTCCTACCTTTTTGATGATGCAGTTTGGTTGCATTTGGCATGATAATGGGTGGTTAATGTATGTTGTTGGTAATAATTTGCGACACAGAACAATTTCCTAGTTATGAGGATCATGTTAGTTACAGTTGCTATGGTATAACCTTGTTACCAATTCTTATGTTGATTACTTAGGCACATATATGCAAGGGATACTTAATCGTAGCATGATCAAAACAAAGAAAATTATGGAAAGGTTATATAGTTCAAACTAAAGAAAGAAACCATGCATTAATCCTTGAGCTATAATAAAAGACTACATGCAAATTTCGAATGGAAGAAGTAATGGGTACAAGTGTTAGTGCTAACTATTATACTATGGTTTGATTAATGGGCTATGCAAATTTCATTAATGTCGAATGGAGGTGCATATGGCAATGTGGATATGATTTGATTTATTGTGTGGAATTAGACAAGGGTTAACGTATGAAATAGTTCGGGTGGTGCATTGTGCAATAGATATGGTCTCAGATCTTACGATGGTTTGGCATTGATTATGCATTGGTTATATGGTTTGATTTATTGGTGGATGTTATGCTTATTGGGTTGTCTCATACTTCAAATTGAATGGGGTCAGGTGATGGAAGTGGCATGCATTTACTGCACGTCACTCCAAACCTTCCCTATCACCCATCACCCTAAGATTTGTTCCATTGTTGCAATTTCTCTCTGTTGGTTGTGAAGCTTCGCATTTTCAATTTTTTATGGAAGGGAAAGCTCGACCAACTCGTCATTTAAGCATTTTTCCCACTGGTATGGTTCTTTTCTCTCCATCCATGAAGTATTATCTATTTTATGAACCAAATGGTGGCTCAATGATGCTTGGATTCTATGTGTTCTTGAGATTTTCGACCGTGTGTAAATGTGGTGTTATGGCTCTCTGTGATGATCGTAAAATGTTGGAAATTGCAAGCAAAGGAATGAGTGTTATTAACTTGCGCATTGATTGTTTTCTTAGTCAATGTAGTTTTATGATGGGTCTCTGTGGAATAATAAGTGACAGTGGTGCGATAAGACTGTGGGTTTGATGATTGAGGGTTTTTTTTTTGTCTATCACTGTCTGTTAACTTGTTTCCCTCTCGGTTGTTGTTGTAATCCTTACCGAGTTTCAAAGAAATTTCCAATAGTGGTGTGTTCTTTTCTTCAAACCCGAGATGTGGTTGGTGGCCTGTTCCTATTTCCTTTTCACTGAAAGCGACCCAAGATCCAGTCTATTGAGACATCAAGCAGTTTTGTATGTAATTGAGGAACAATGAATGTTGGTCTTGGAAGTGGATTCTTTTTGGATTAATTTTGAATAGAGTTATGACTGTATGATTTATTTAATTTGTTTTATGAACAGTATCCATCACATTCCCTTCCATTTTGTCACTTTTTCTCTCAATAAAAATCCTTTCACAATCCCAGATTCATTTTGCATGCCCTGTTCTTAAAATTAAATTGAAACTTTGTATTACAATGATTAAAAAATAACACAGAGATGGCTCACAATTGATATGATTTGGTTATTGTTGCACAGTCGATTGTTCAATAATAGTTGAGAAGTAATCATGTTCTTACTCCCTTTCATTTTCTCACTTTTTCGATCAATACAATCCCCTCAGATATACCAGAACCCTAATTCACCCCCTACTCATTGACAATTATTGAATGAATTTTATGGATTGTATCACATGGGTCTGATGTGATTGTTGAGAAAAACTTTGTTTCATATTAAGAGATGTCATGTATGGTTTGTTTAAGAATCTAGTTGTTAATAACCGCTTTATACAGGATGAGCTTCTTTAGCAAAGGAATTCATGGCCGAAATAACAGGGGTAGAGGGAATTGGAACAGAGGGCCTAGAAGTCCAAGATTATCAATACATTTTGATGCAGATCCTCAAGAATTAAACCAGCTCTTCCAAGATATATTTTTCAATTTGATTGACCAAAGAGGCCACCCTTCCAACCCCAACATGTCACTGGTATCCTTGTTCCCTCTCATGTTTCATTGCAACCTAAAGTCCCTGAGAATGACAGATGGCAGGAGATTGTTCACCCAACAGTCTCCCAACATCGTGGCTAGCCAAATTTGTCTCTACCTACTCCTTCTCCACCTGCTATCCCAAATGTCTAGATTTCCCCTACACACTCACCTATATAGTCCTCCCACGCAAGCAAAAGACTCAAAACCGAAGCCGACCATATGCATGATAAAGGAAAATTTGTTGCTGCCCCCTCCTCCCCCTCAAGAGATTCAGCCAAATTTGTTTTATCCTGCATGCACTTGAGAGGTGATTGTTCTCATGTCATCAGTGAGATCGAGCCTAAAGTCTCTACACAACCTAAGGCTAATTCAGAGAAGTCAAAAGGAGATAACAACAACAAAGGGAAAATTGCCTCTCAAAGTGGCAAATATGGTTTTTGAATTTATTTTATTATTATTTTATTGAGGACAATGGACTGTAAAAGGATTTGGACAAGATACTAATTTTGGATACTCTGGGTATTATATGTTTGGATACACTTCTACATATTGAAAAATTTGCGACAACCACTTGCGATGAAAGTACTCTTTCATCACAACATGTAAGAGAAAAAGTTCATTTTTTCTTAATCCACCCCATAATCATCGCTATCTCGACACCAACAGTTTGACTAAATTAGCATGGTCAATGTTCGTCGCAAGAGCAACGACTATTGTTTTCCCGTTTCTCTTACGAAGGACTTTGACCATGCTAATTTACCTTAAAATTGACCGTTGAAAATGACCTAAACTTCTTGCGACGACTGTAGTTTGTCCGTCCCTCTTGCGACGAACTTTGACCATAAAAATTGACCTTGAAATTGATCGTTGAAAATGACCTAAAATACCTAGGTGGAAAAGAAATATTTTTAGGTCAATATCGTCGCACTTGCAATGATAATGACCTAAAATTGGCCTATAAATATTTGACGACTTAAATATGTTGCGACAATCTTGCTATAACAACGACGGTTTCGAAAGGGCATTTTTGTGCGGAAAAATGTCGCAGAATGTTGTTAAAGGTGGGGAAAAAAGTAAAGTGGGTGAAAAGGGTGATGGTATATGTTATTTCCCTTGTAAAAAATGTTGTCTTAGACGTCCCGTAAGAATTGTAATAGCAACAGCTACAAAACATTGTAGGAAATATGGTCACATTGATGGAAGATCGAATGAATATCATCCCATGTAATTAGCTATATATTCATTATCTTTTTTTTATTTTGTCAATTTTATTGTATACACCAATTTTGCATGGTTGTTTGTAATTATAAATTTAGAGTTTCCCTCTAACTTTCCCCAGAATATTGCACCAAGTATTAGTAGAAATGATGGTGTACAAGCTGAGGAACATCATCATGACCAAGCAAATGAGGATCTCATGGAAGAAAATTATGGGACAAATCAAGTTAATGATCCCATGGAAGAAGATGATGGGACAAATCAAATGATCCAATATTTTTTTTCGCAGTCGGATGAGGATGGGGAAAATGATGGTATTTATGATGAACCTCTATTAGAAAAGGAAAATAAATGACTTTATGAAGGATCAAGAGAAAATGTTCTCTCCGCTACATTGTTGTTGGTGAACTTAAAGGTTATGAATAATTTTCCGAACACTTGTATGACACAGATACTAAGGTATGTAATATGTTTCATCTCATACTATACATAAATGTTGATTTTTTTATATTAGTTTTTAGTGTTAATTAATGTGTAAAATAAGAATGCAATTTTTACGATTAATATTCTTACATTAACTAGTTGTTTGTTATGTTGTAGATTGTTAGGTGAATTTTTGTTACCATCGTCAAATATTTTACCTCGCACATATCAAGGTTTGCATGCCATTATGAAATACATTGTAATGGATTATCAAACTATAGATGCATGTCCTAATTACCATATTATATATTATGGACAACATGCTTCGAAAAACGAATGTCTGGACTGTCTTATCAGTAGATATCAAACCGATCAAGTAACAAAAAGGGTGCCTCGAAAGGTTCTTCGTCATATTCCCATAATTCCACGTTTGCGGCGATTGCTCAGGTGTGAAAGAATAACACAATTTATGGATTACCATGCACATAACAGAAGTGGAGATGGTGTTCTTCGAATTCCTGCCGATGGTTATGCATTTAGGGAAATTGAGGAAAAATGGGTAGATTTCAAAGATGAACCTCGTAATGTTAGGCTTTCATTGGCAGCTGACAGTGTTAATCCATGTGGAGAGCTTAGGTCTATTTACTAGGTGTAGCCTATTTTTGTTATCAACAATAAAATTCCTCCTTGGATGTCAATAAAGAGGGAGCACATAATGTTGACAATGATTGTTCCAGGTATTTGTTTACATTAATTTTTTGAATTTAACATTTTCATTTGTTTCAATTTTTGCATAATATCTTTTGTTTATTTGTTTATTTATTTAATTATATATATTACAATATATCATTCCTTTAGTAATTATGTGTAATTTCAAACAAATATTAGGTAAGTACCAGGTTAAATATATGAATGTATATATCGAGCCTCTTATCGACGAGCTATTAAAGTTATAGGTTGGCATCACAATGTATGACATATGTAAACCAATCGGGGAGAAGAAATTTAAATTCCGTGGAATACGTTTATGGACAATTCATGATGCCCCTGGACTAACACATTTTTGTGGTATGTATAAGCATTCTAATATTTCTCTTTAATATTATATAATATTTTAATGTTATCATGGTGCATGTTTACTTTTTAAATAATCTCATCGTATAATTGACATTAATCTATTTGTTGCAAGTCTTCAAACAAAGGGTAAATTTGCATGTCCAGTTTGTGGCCCTAAGATGAACTATCATCATTCAAAAAGTTTAGGAAAGATGGTGTTTGATGAGTATAGGCACCTTCTTCCTAAGAAACATTGGTATTGTACTACTGACAAACATCTTTTCAATGGGAAAGAAGAGATTGGTTTAAAACCACGAAGAATGACACCTCACCTATGGAGGTTGGAATATAGTAGAAATTGTCAAGGTACTTAATTTCATAATGTATCGTAGCTCATGTAATGTTTTGAATGTTTATTTTAATCATTGAATTTATTTTACCATATTTGATAATTAGTTTTGTGATTTCTTTATGCTTCATGAAGGCCACAATCATCATGAAGGTATTAATAATGGGCTTCCACAAGGAATGAAATCTTATCCTGCTCAATTCATGAGGTTGCCCTACTATGAGGAGCTAAAAATAGCTCATTTGTTTGATACAATGCATATCGGGAAGAATGTGACTGAAACGTTATGGCGAATCATAGATGGTAGGAGGGACAAAGAAAAAATTGTCAAAATTTGTACTAACATTTAGGAAGCCAATCATGCAATGTGATGTGTGATTCAATATTCAAAAAGATCAGATGGAGTACTAGACCGAAATAACCTTCCATGGTTATTAACAGAGTAACAAATCAATGATATAAAAGAGTTCATTCAAAGAATTAAATTTCCCATGGGTTTTGCTTCAAACATAAAAAATATCTTAACGGGTGAATTTGGTGGGGTAAAAACACATGATTGGCATACCTTCATTAAGGTAATAATTTTGGTATACATATTTATATATATTGGCCTTATAGATCTTTTATTTATTTTTATTTTTTCTTATCTACTTTGGTCGAAACAAATAACGATTCATTTTGTTGTTACAGTATGTTCTACCGCTATCTCTCCCAAACGACTTTGACAACAATGTCAAACAAGTTATATATGATCTTAGAAAATACATGAGCTGAGACGTAGTTGTGATTTATATGCAAAATGTTCTTTCAAATTTTTGTTGTACTTAATGACACATGTTTTACTTGTAATGTAATGTAATATATTATATTATGTTATGTTGAAACATGTTATTTTCTTGTGTCACGATCTCATGTAGATGGTTGTCATTGAAAGAAATCCATGAAGATGATATAAAGT